>JAOTOM010001883.1:67500-83064 GCA_034440615.1 Ashinkailepas kermadecensis | reverse complement strand
CAACCCACTTGGGTTAAACTTTTCCGATTGCAGACATTCTAATTAACAACGCCCGGTCGCCAACACGCCAACGCTCGTGCGCGTGCACACTCGCCTTGCACATTCGGCGCATTCTCCACACTTCGAGCGATTCTCTGCTTTCCGCTAGGCCTTCTACGTTTTGCTAGTTGCTGCCACATAATGGTCTGGTGCCATACTTGATGTGTGGAATGCTTCGTATCGGTGTTCGCTTTGACAAATTTATTCATTCAATTCGATGATTATTTTTTCCTTCCAACATTTTCTTGTCGTTAAGAAATCCAGATGACAGCTAAGCTTTGATTGCGCGTCATCCAATTTTGGGACTACCAACGGGAATTTGTGGTCCCGAGAGATATATTTAGCGGGCTCGGTGCTAGTTCGCTGGGCGCGTTGTGCTTGGTTGGGCTCCAGCTCGATTTAGGCGGGCCCTGGCGCAAATTTTCTGGCCCGCGCGAGTTTTCTAGGGCGAGCTGTATTTAATTAGACATAAAGACATAAAGACATAAAAGATCAGTACAACTTTGAGCCACAAGGGCCTTTCTTGGTTGCACTCTATACACTGAACCAGTTGTCCATCAAATGTGTTGATCAACTCTCCCTGGAATACAGAAAAAACAAGCCCCCTATTCTTATAATGATTGTCTATGCTGTTCTTAAAGATGTTCAGTGTGTTGCTACTGACAATGGTTTCTGGCAGCTGGTTCCAGTGTTCTACTACCCTGTTGGTGAAGAAGGACTGTCTTAACCTTGTCCTGCTGTGATTAACTTTAATTTTGAATTGATGACCCTATTTATTGCATCATTTCTGTTAAATTCAAACAGTTCCCTGAGATAACCCTGTTCCTGACCATGAACAAATTTAAAGACCTCGATGAGATCTGCTCTCAGCCTTCTATATCTAAGTGAAAACATATTCAATTTCTTCAATCTTTCGTCATATGCCAGGTTGCCCATACCATTCACCATTTTTGTTGCCCTCTTTTGTACTCTCTCTAAAAGCCAACAATCTTTTTCATAACTAGGGGACCAAGCTTGGACACAATATTCCAGATGTGGCCTGACATATGCACAATAAAGCTTCCTGATGACTTCCTCACTTTTGTATGATACATTCCTATTTATTGCCCCAAGCATTCTTAGTGCCTTCTTCCTGCCTTCTTTGGTCTGTTCTGATGCCCCCCAATTTTGTGTTAAAAATAACACCTAAGTCCTTCTCTTGCTGAGTCACAGATAGTACTTCGCCACCCATCAAGTATGGAGCCTTTATATGCTGCCTACCTACATGCATGATTTTGCACTTATCAAAATTAAATTAAATTTGCCATTTTTCGGACCACTTCACAAGCTCGTCTAAGTCTTTCTGCAGCAAGACCTGCTCATTGTGCCCTGTTATTGCCCTAAAGACCTTCAAATCATCTGCAAATTTCAAAACCTTACTGCTTAGGCCACTTTCAATGTTATTTACAAACATAATGCAACAATAGTGGTCCCAGTACTGACCCTTGGGGGACTCCACTAAGAACATTTTTCCATGATGATTTTGTACCATTTAGCATCACTCTCTGCTGTCTATCTGAAAGCCACAACCCTATCCATTTTAGGATGTTACCCACAATACCATGGCCCTGAAGCTGCATCATTAACCGTTTATGAGGTACCTTGTCAAAGGCCTTGCTAAAGTCAAGATATGCTACATCAACCTGATTTCCCTTATCAAATTGTTCTGTAGCAAAAGTAAAAAAGTCCAAGAGATTTGTGAAACACGATCGCCCTTTTCTAAACCCATGTTGAGGATCTTGAATCACTCTGTTTCCTTCCATAAAACTAACTATTTTATTCTTGATAATTGATTCAAGTACCTTGCAGACTAGTAATGTGAGGCTTACTGGCCTATAGTTTTCAACTTTCCATCTTTCTCCTTTCTTGAAAATAGGAACTACATTTGCCCTTTTCCAATCTGTTGGAATTTCGTTTTGTGAAACTGATCTACAAAATATTATACTGAGTGGAATTGCCAATTCTTTTTCAGCTTCCCGCAATACCCTAGCATAGATTCAATCAGGTTCTGCTGCCTTGTTTGGCTTTATTTTCCTGACATCATTCAAAACAACATCCCTGCTAATGAAATCAACATCATGTAACTGATCACCTGTTGCTGGGCTGTGGTTCACAGTTGGCAGATTTGTCACATCCTCCAATGTAAACACTGATTTAAACTGCTTGCTCAATTCCTCAACCATCTCACTATCCTCACTCAATATAATCCCATTTACTTCCAGTGGACTAATTGTGCTTGAAACTTTACTTAGCTGGTAGAAACTAAAGAACTTTTTACTGTCCCCATTACAGTTCCTAGCCAAATCCAATTCTTTTGCTCGCTTTGCTGCTCTGGTTTTCTTTTCCACAGCGTCTCTAGCTTTTTGATACAACCTTAGACTTACTATATTTGAAGCTTCCTTAAGTGCTCTAAATGCATCTTTCTTAGCCTTAATTGCTTTTGTCAAATCTGGTGTAAGCCATGCTGGCGTTCCTACTCTTCTTTTGCGCCTTTGCTTTTGGGGGACATGTCTAACCTGAATTTCCCTCAAGTAAGATTTGAACTTTTCCCACATTTCACAGGCATTTATATCGGATAATTCTTCTTCCCATTTTATGGCACTTAAAGCTGCTCTCATGCAGTCAAAGTCTGCCCTGTTAAAATTTGGAACCTTTGCCAAATTATCCTTGATTGTCCCTGCTACATGTGCCTTGAATCTCACTATGTTATGGTCACTTCTTCCCACAGTTTCTCCTACAGTCAAGTCTTGAACTAAATCACTTAAATCCGAGAAGACAAGGTCCAAGAATGAGCCCTGCCTAGTTGGTTCTGTTACAAACTGGTGTAAGAACAGGTCCTCTTCAAGGCATTTCCTAAACAGTTTATATGCTGGGGAGCCAACACCAACATTTTCATATCCTTTTAGATTAAAGTCACCAAGAATAAGGCATTTCCTCTGAAAGTTTCTACTGATTTCCTCACAAATCACCTTATCAAGCTCCAGTTGCTGAGAATGTGGCAAGGTTCCTGATCGGTACAAAGCTCCTATTCTCAGTTTATTGCTGTTGCCTTTTCTCACAGAAACATCAAGACAAATGGACTCCACAGACACATTTTTTACCCCATCTGCTACTTTTTGAGAACTGAATAAGCTATTCACATAGAGCATTACACCACCCCCTTTCACTGCTGGACCCCTATTGCATGAAAACATATTGTATCCCTGGATCTCATAGTCCTGCAAGTTATCCCCAAATTAGAGGAAACAAAGTTCCCTACGGGAATTTTGGGGGCCCCAATGCGAATCGATGAGCCCCTACGCGATTTTTGGGAACCCTGGCTCGATTATTGGGAGCCAATCACTTCAAGAGGGGGGGAAGGCTTTTGTAAGTCACTGCGGTTGCTCATCGAGCTTCTTTTTCAGCGGATGGCACCCTTCAGAGTAGAAAGGCCCTTCGGATAATTTTCTTTCGGGATCTGTTCTGAATTTCCCGGAGTCCGGGTCCATTTGATCGGTTCTGTAGTTATTTGTGTGGGGTAGAGTTATATTTCTATGCGCCCCTCGCGCGATATTTGTGGGCCCCAATACGATTATTCGGGCTCCCGGATGTTTAGTGTGGCACGTGTGACGGTCGTCAGAATACCACAAAAATGTCCTTCGAACCAGGAGAAACCACCGGACGTTTGCTAACGCCGGCACACTCCTGCCACCTGTTGACCGAAAGTGCAACTACAGATGGATGATTACACCGTAAGGGTGCTACCAGCTCCGGAAACATGCTGCGTCAGGAAGGAGGTTCTTCTTTAGGGAATGTGATAATGTAGCGGTTGCTTGCTCCGGTGGGACTGTTCCACATGCGCTTCGACACCGTCATGCCAGTGTCGGCCATCACCGACTGCGCTACAGCAGCCTCAGTCAAATGCTAGTCAGTCGCTTCAATCAGCGTGGTACCCGATAGCTGCTCGTTATTGGACATGTAGCACACGGACAGATGGGACACGGGGACAGGTGGGACACTGGGGCACCGTCACTGGGACAAGTGGAACACCAGGACATCAGGCCATGGACAGGGGGCGCACAGGAACAGATGGGACACGGGGACAGATGGGACACTGGGGAACCGGCACCGGGACAAGTGGAACTCTGGGACACCAGCCCATGGACAGGTGGAACAATGGGACAGGTGGAGCATAGGGACACTAGAGGGCCAGGCCACAGGGACACTAGAGGTCACACTAGAGGGCCAGGCAATAGGGCCAGACCAGAGGGTCACACCAGAGGCCCAGGCAACCTAAAATGCTGAGCAAAACACAACCTAAATTTGAGAACATCTGCCAGTATTTAGAATAAATTAAATCCCATAGCTAATCAGACACCGACTCTTCAAAAGACTCATCGCCTGGGTCTAGCCGGCTCGGGTCTCTCGTACGCTGAAAAATGTATCCGATAATTCAAGGTAAACCTGTTTGGCTGTGTTTTCTCTGGCAAGTAACACTGGTCCCTTGTTTATTTTTGCACCGTTGCCGACGAAGCCATCTTAACTACCTGCTGCATAACATGTTCATTACAAATTCTTGGCAACATCTATTCATCGTGTGAGCACACTACAGCACAGCACACGGACCATCAGTCAGCCAGCTGCCACAATGCATCGCTGGCGCAAAATCAGTAGGCATCTCCCTTGATAGTTTAAGTCTTCCCCTCTCTCGCATGTGTCACAGCCTGCACTTGCGGACAATAAATCCTCAGTGACCATATATCGGGTTGGACAATAATGATTATGCACATCGCGTAAGGTAGGAAAGACAGATAGTGCTGAAAACAGCGCGAACTCTATGCGGCACCCACCGACACTATTTTCGACAGGTTGAGCGGCCACCGATGACTGGAGTCCGTGACGTGACGTGACGAGTGCCGTCGGATTGGATCAGGATTGGATTGAACGACGAGTGCCGTCGGATTACAAAGCCGAACTGCACGCCGGACGAGACAGACGCAGCACTGGGCGGCCGGCGGCCGGTGCTGGGCTTTGTGCCTGCATTGGCCTGTGAACACTGGACAGGCCCCGGACTGCGGGTGGGGGCGGCTGGTGACGGCTGGTGACGGCTGAGGCGGCGTGATCGACACAGGAGCAGATTACCAGCGCCTGTGGAGCGGCAACATTGACGGCGACGCCACGGGAACATGTGGCAGGCAATGGGAGGCGACGGTGGCCGCGTTGTACGGGCAGCCGGTCGGAGCTGAGATGCCACCTGCGCCACCGTACCGGGTGCACCAGCTGCACCACGACCTCAAACTAGCCGATCTGCTCTGCGCTCCAGCTGTGCACCGGCGGCGGGTCCAGGCTGCGCGGCAGCGTCGGCGTGTGTGATGGCTCCCCGGTGCGCGCGCCCCAGTGAAAACACGGTACCCACAGCGTTCCCTCTGAACGGTAGAACTTCTGGACGAATCATCTCTTCTTGTATGTTTATGGGTTCGGAAGCCGATCGCGCCTCGCCTCCTTGGTTGGATACTTGTCCAATGCTGATCCGGGATCGAACGACGCTGCTCTCACACTGCTGATGCTGATAGTCAGTCTGCCGTTCACCGTATCGTTTGCCATACTCATGCGGTGTGCTGACTGATGCTTCTTTAGTATGACACTGCTCGCTTGGTGGCCCTGCTGTGCGGCGTGACTCATATGAATGCCGACAGTAGCCGGTTTACAGCACGCCTATAGCCGTGCCCTGCATAGCCACCAGCTTTGCACTTGCCTTTTCATGTTGTCGCTCAGAGAGCTGGATGGCAGGCCACTGGTCGCAGGCTTCACTGGCGAGCTGGGTCACACTCCCCTCGCCAAACAAGTAGTTTGTGTGGCATGGCCAAGATGTCCCCTGGATCAGTGGCGTACCGAAGGGTTGGGGAAATGGGCACAATTGCCCATCTGAGAGGTTGGTGGGCCCCCAAGAATCGAACTGGGTTTGGAAATTTTTTGTCGGGCCTCTACAAATCACACTGGGAGCCCAAAAACGTCGCATCAGGGCCTCTGAAAGTCACATTGGTGTCCCCAAGAAGTCATACAAGGCCCATCAAAATCATGCTGGGCCCCAAAACATCTCGCCGGGCCCCTGAAAATCATGCTGGGACCCCAAAAGTAGTGCCGCAGCCCCCGGACCCTTAGACCCATTTCCAATTTTCGTCCATCGATTTTAAGTGGTGTGGTGAGTATGGGGCGGAGACTATTATGCTATGCCGTGTGACTATGGCCGAATTTTCTGCGGACAGGACGAATCCACACGTTTTGCACCAACTTGCTGTGCTGTCTAGACCTGCTTGAATGGCTTAATCAGGCTTTAGGAAGCATTGTGTTGTTCAAATGGCTGTCCTCCGCCAATGTGTTAGGCGTTAGACGCGATGTGAAAGTAGGCATCGGAAGATTTCCAATAAAGAAAGAAAACAGGTAGGTTCCTGATGCCATCCAAGAACTTTGAATATGTGTCCGCGACAAGCGCTCACGGATGCCCACTAATGTGTGCGCGAATAACATTGTCTCACGTTATGAGACTGTCTCCAGAAAATGTGATGCAAAATTCATTTATTACCGTAATCTTACCTTCAAATGTCAATTGCATTGCCAATTACACTGATATCTTGCACATATTGTTATTTTGCGTATTGTCTTTTGCAACTATATTCTGGTGATCATCCGCCATAGGCGGCGGGCCGGCGGCGGCGTCGACCGCGACCCACCGCCGATCGCCCACCACTGAGGGTATGGCGGGCCGCGAAGCCATTCCCTGAATGTCAATAGGTCCCAACGCACAAATTACAGGCAGATTTCTAGATTTGAAACTATGCGCGATGTGCCTGGCATGAGACCCGCCACCATTGGAGTTGAGACCGAAGTGTTCCCTCGATATTGTTCAAGGATACTACGCGTATCGGCGTTGAATGGAAGGTACGCATCTAGCACCATGAATTTTCACTATGTAATTTTGACGTGGCAGGGCCGATGTTGTTCGGTATTGATGAAAGTTGGAACTTCCATTTTTGCCGTCCTGCCACTCGGCGGCCCCATAGGTCCTATGGGCAGCAAATGTTGGCGCCTGACACGTATCGAACTACTCCAGATCCTCAATGATGCCTCACATCTATATGTAAAATGTTAAAATGTCAGGGTTGGATATCTTCTTTTTTTTAAAGAATAGAGTATAGCACCAGGTTATATTATTGCTTTGATGCCGCTTTATTTCGGCCCATTGGAAATTAGTTCCATGACATTGAAAATCTAATATATAATTGTAATGAATATTAGGTGATAATGGGACAAGTCCTGGAATTGAGTGCAAAAATGGAAGGGCTAAAGCTTCATGGAAGCAATTCAAAATGATATGAAAACGTAACACGTTCGATTTCCGTGTAGTTAAGAACATTGGAAATTGTCAGCACATTATACAGAAGCTGTGTGACACATTTTATGACAAGAAGTTGAGTACCCAATTGCCCCCATTTCACTTCATGACAAAGTGACAGGGTGGAATGATTTGGTAATATACCGAACCATACATAAGAGAGCTTGTTTTGATGTTGTTAAAAATTTTCCATGGGAAAACACTTGTACCTCCTGTAGAAACTAGAATATGACATTAGTCATAGCAAGCCCATTGTGGTGGTGTTCCTTCATAAACCCACAACCAGAGCGGCGCCACCAGTATTATGTCCGCTCATGACGCCTAGCGAGTGAATATTGAAGTGACGTGTCGGTATGAACAGCAAGCATGTCGTTAACCATGATGAGGAAGGGGCTCGGTCAGAGCACGCTTCGCTGTGCCAGGCCCTGATCCTGAGGTGTGCTGTTTGATGTTATTGTTTAGGCCTATTGCTATCCAAGGGACGTCTCTGGATAACAGATAGCATGGAGTGGGGGAGAAGGGTTGGGGGTGGGGGTGCACTCCAGCGTACCCGGAGGGGCGCCATTTCCCAGCCGGAAGGGTACTACCTTCTTGGAGGTGGCACATGCCCCCAGTCCCCCTCTTTTATCCGCCCCTGTGAAATGATTGGTAATGATACCACAATGGGATAGAAAGTTAGGTTCGAACTCAGAATATAACAACGGTCAGAGGTCTTACGATATTTTTATCTCCTGTTTTCCCTTCATATACTTAACTTAAATGGGGCCCAGTGGCTCTTATTACTCCTTAAAACCGGCACTTGACGTCACAGCCAGCATGGCCGCCGTTTTCGGTCCCTACGTTTGATGGCCATGTTTGTTAGATTCGAAAGTAATGAACACGAAGGTGGTTAAAGTTACGAATACTGTGTTTTACGAGTGCTTACTTAGTGTTTGTTAGTGGTTACGAATACTGTACACCAGAAACACACGGAGGATAATTATAGGGGGCGGATTCATGAATTGTCATGGGGGCACATTTCCGAAGTGGTGCCATTTCTTGAGAGGAGCGCATCTACGAAAGTACCTGGAGGGGCGCCTCGCCGAAAAATTCGAAAGGGGTGCACTCTAGCCTGCCGGTCTTTCCTTCCAATTGTGTACCTTGTCCTACGTTTTCCTATGAGGCGCCTCTCGCTGAAAAATTCGAGGGGATGCGTTCGAGCCTTCCCAGGGGAGGGCCACCACTTGCCATGGGGGCACATGCCCCAGCATCCACTCCTGGATAATTAGGAGTAATCTCCAAGATTCAGATATGCGCCAGCGCCGCTTTTCGATAGCCGCCACAACGTCGACCTCGCGGTGGGAGAGCCGGGAGTTGCTGAGATGCAACATGTTGGCTGACCTCGCGAAAACCCCCATGAGATTATCGTCAAATATCGTTAATTTACCTACAAGAAGCGTGTCGCATGTCCCTTCATCCGGCTGGCATGGACATGCTCTAGGATTTCTAGTGGGGATTATGCTGGTGCATGAATCTCACCCGGGTCTGGGCTTTATCACTCAGATTTCCCAGTAGGAATCCCTGCGGGATTCACCTTGGGAATAGGATAAAATCACTCGGAGACTGTGTGGGAATCCCATTGGTATTCCCTACGATTCCCGCAGGGATAGTGTAGAATCCCACGGGGACTGTCTTGGAATGTCAAGGTGGATTGTAAATGATCCCACTGGAGACTCCCGTGGAACATCATGCAAGTGCATTGGATTCCTACGGGGATTGACACAATTGTCAGCATCAATCAAGTGTCAATGAGTCTCATCCTATCCGGAATTCTTTGGGAATCACATGGTGCACCAACCGGGATTGTGTGAAACCCATGGGGGTGTCCCATAGGGAACCGCATGGGATTCCCACACGATCGTCTCATGGGGACTGTTTCATATCCTGACGAGGACAATGCCCTGGGATTTGTTCACCAGGGTCTGCGCCCGGCATGTAGCCGGACGCCGAGTGCCGTAGTCAATTTACATAGGCCTGTGTGTCGGCGGCGTGCCGAGGCCCGACACGGCTGTGCATAGGCCATGTGGCAGTCGGCTCGGGCGCTGCTGCCCGAGGCACGAGCCGGGCCGGCGCCGAAAGCGGCAGCATTGATATTTTGCGTCTGGCTCCATTAATAAAAATCCTGGCTGCGCCCCTGATGGAGCCACGACCGCCGGCGATCGTTTCTGTATGCAAATGGCGACGTGTCATGCCGCTAGGCCTGGCTGAATAGTCTACTCGGACGACTGCCGTGAGCGCAGCAGTTGTCGCCGGCGCCCTGAGAACAGCGTGCAGGAGCACCCGGTCTGGAGCACCAGGAGCATCTGGAGTACCCTGTCGGCTGGAACAGCCGGCCGGGAGGCCAGCCGACATGGCAGCGGTCAGCTGGCGGGGCCTGCTTCGTCAGACCATCTACACCATCATGCTCAGTCAGCTGTTGACCAGCAACGGCGCGTCGTTTGCGTTCGTCGGCTTCTTCACGACGGAGGTGTCGCGGCCCACCAGTCAGTTGGCGCTGTCGCCAGGGCAGGTAACTTGGGTGGGCTCAGTGTTCATGCTCGGCATGCTGGCCGGCTTCCTGACGTCGATCGTGGTGGCGGCGTGGTGGGGCACGCGCCGGCTTGTGCTGGTCTCGGTGCCGGTGCTGGCCGCCGGCTGGCTGCTCATCAGTTTCGGCCCGGACGTGCGGTACGTCCTGACTGGTCGCGTACTGGTCGGCGTTGGCATTGGTCTACCAAACAGCACCATCAGAGACTCCATTTGTGAATCGTCGTCAACCCACGTGCGTGGCGTGATGCTTGCTTTCAGTAACATCTTCATCCAGATCGGCATTCTGACTGGATACACGTTGGCGTGGGTGTTGCCCTGGCGCACAGCATCGCTGCTGATGGGCCTGGTGCCCGTGGTCGTGCTGACGTTCGGTGTGCTCTTCTTCCCCGAGTCGGCACGGTGGATGCTGACGCACGGACATACCGAGGCCGAGGCGCGCCGCTCGATCGTCTTCTTCCAGGGCGCCGACCATGACGTGGACGCCCAAGTTGCTGCCGTGGTGGCCTCGCTGGGCGACGGCCACCAGCAGACCACGTCGTTCGTGGCGTTGCTGAAGCAACTGCTACAGAGATGTTATCTGCGACCGCTGCTGATCGTGATCTGCCAGATGTTCCTGTTCGTCTTTACTGGCGGCGTGACTGTCTCCTCGTACGCCAGCGTCATCTTTGGCGGCACCTCCGGCGGTCCTTACCGAGACGCGGTCATCATGTCAGCGCTGCAGGTGGTGGCCGGCCTCAGCATCAGCAGTCTTATGGAGCGCTTCAGACGCGCCAGCCTGTTGGTTGCCTCCGGGACGGCGGGTGCTGTCGGCTGCACTGTCGCCGGAATCTTCTTCCACTGGCGGGAGACACTCGCCGGTTACGATTGGCTTGCGACGGTCGGCCTGCTTGTGCACGCCGTCACCTTCGTCATGGGCATCAGTCCCGTCACCTGGATTCTTTCCGGCGAACTGCTGCCGAACGCCGTGCGAGCAGTCACCAGCCCCATCATCAACTCCATCTTCGGCGTCTTCTTGTTCCTTCTGGTGAAGATGTTTCCAATATTTACAGATAGCCTAGGCCAAGGTGGAGCCCTGTGGATGTTCGCCGTGATGAATGTCATCCAGGTGGTGTTCGCAGTCTGTGTGTTGCCCCGCACCAGCCGTGTGTCACTGGAGGAGATCCAGGCCACCTTTGAGGTGCAAACAGCCTCAGTCTCAGTCGTTGTCCGCAGCCATGATAACGCTGCTCTCGAGCGAGACGAGCACTCGGGATAGGAAATGGAGGAAATACCAAGCAGTGACAGGCTTGCCGTGCATTCATCTGTAATGTACTGGTTGACGTCTTTCTATAAGTATGTCCAATTAAATAATAATATTTTCGGTGTATGTGAACCGTTCCCGTTCGTCGTCGCCCGGCGGCGCCGAGCTAACTAAGCATTTCCAGAACAAGGCCTGTGCCGACGAGCGCGGTCTGCGGCGTAGAAGCAGGTGACCTGCTGGCGGCGTCCTCGGCGGACCACTCCCGCCTGACAGACCTTCCTGGACTGTCGGCCGACGAGGGTCTGACGGTGGCGGTCGCTCGTGTAAAATAACTGGCTTTTGGCCTCCAAATTCAGAACTTGTAACAATTGCCGTCGGCTGTCTCATTGAAACTTTGTACGAACGTCATTTGTGAAGCGTGCCGGGGTCCTAAATAAATCACGACTGAGACCTCAAAAGGTCGGGCCGGGGCCCCTGAAGATCACACTGAGCCTGAGTGTACCAAAATGTCCCGCCAGGGCCCCTTCAAATCGCGTTAGTGTTTCGACAGGTCTTACCTAGGCTCCAGAAGTGTCATAGGAATCACCGAAAAAAATGAAGCCATTGCATCGAAAAATCAGTCCGGACACGGAAAGTCCCTCTGGGATACCAAAAATTACTCCAAACCCCCCGAAATGTATTTTCACCCGGAATCGTGCGAGACCACTAAAAGTCGCGCTACGGATCCGAACAGATGACGACGGGGCCAGTAAAAATCGCACTTAGACCCAAAAAAGTCGCGTCGTTCTACTTGAAAATCACCCTGGGGGCCTAGAAAGTCACGCCAGAACCCCATAAGTCGCAGCTGGCTTCCACAAAATAAATTCCTACTCGAAATGTCACTGTGCGGCTACACACAAAATGAGTCATAACATCTTCCCCCCCCCCAAAAAAAACTCGTCGGGTGCCGGAAAACAAGCGTGATGGGGCACGAGAAGCCAGAACAATGGTACCGGTGCCCAAAAATATTGCGCAGCGGGCTTACAAAAACTAGGATTCGACACCTAAAATTCACAACGGAACGCCATCGAATCGACCCGAGCAAACAAAAAAAAATTCCAAAGAAATTCCGAAAGAAGGTACTCCGAAGGGCCTTTTTACTCTGATGAGTGCCATCGGTTGAAAGAAAAACTTGTTACGCATTTGCAGTGGCGTACCAAAGAGGCAAATATCCCTCCCATCCTGAAGGGGAGAGCTTCCATGAATCGCGCCGAAGTACCACAAAATCGCTACGGGCCCCATGAATTCGCGTCAGGGTCCCAGTATTCACTTAGGGGCTCTAAATAAATACAGCTGGAACCAAAAACCTCGCGCCGGGCCAGAAAATTTACTCCAAGGCACTCCAAAATCGCGTTGGGCCCACCTAAGTACAACGCTCCCCGCGAACTCGCGCCGAGCCCACCAAAATCGCTCTCGGACCCAAAATTCCCCTCGGTAGTCCTAACAATACTGGTCCGGCATTCAACAATTCCTCTCGGGGCCCCAAAAATTGGCGTCAATGGCCCCAAATAAGCACAGCACGGTCCCAAATATCGCATAAAAACTAGACAAAAATTAAGCCGGAGCCCTCCAAAATAAGAAGATTCCGAAAACTAAATGCCAGAGCCAGGAAAATCGCTTGAGAGCCCCACACATACCATAGCAGATGCCTTCCAAAATCGCATAAAGATCCAAAAAACGTACCGGAGCTCGAAAAATGGCGGTGGGGGACAAGAATATGTCGCCGTGAGCCCGAAAAATCAGGCTGGGACTCGGGTTTAAAAACTAAGAATAAGTCACCAAAAATTGCGTCAAGCCAGAAAACCGGAGTTGGGTCTCTCCGGAATCACGCATATGGGCCCGAAAAGTCGCGCAGGAACCCCGATAAATTTTACCTGAGCTCCCAAAACTATGCTGGGATCCCACAAGTGTGAGTCCGGAGCACCAAAAAAAAAAAAACACCCACAGCAGGACCCTAAGAGCACAACGGCCGGCCGAAAATGCACCGGGCCCTACAAAGCGAACCGAGTCTCGCAAAAAGCGTCAGGGCCTTACCACATGTGTTGCAGCTCTAAGTAAACACACGCATAGCTCTAGAGAAAGACAACGGAGGCCCGCATGAGGGCCTCAAAAAGCGACATGGTCCTAAAAAGTGAACAAAAAGATAGAACACAAAATAAACAAATCGGGGTCTTCGAAAGCGCTCCTATACCTAAAAAATATACTCGGTGCACAAAAGAGCAACACAACCCTAAGAAATAGCCGGGGTCTCAAAAATGTGACGGGCACCTTACAAAAATTAGCCGAAACCCTAAAACATATCCGTAGACGAAGAAAAAAGCAAGGAGTCCAAAAAAGAACACCTAACTAGGGCCTCGGTTCGATAGTCAATCTGAGAGCATATTTAACCAAGGAGAAGAGGTGCATCAAAGATCATCAGGTATCAGGATTCCTTAACCACCAGAACATGTGAGAATAAAATAAGTAATCGTCACATTTAATTAACCGAACTTTCCCAGCCAGCTCACACACGAAGCACACGTCAAATATGGCATAAGATTATTATGTGGCAGCAACTAGCAAAACGTAGGCGTACGTCAATGAGGACTCCTAGCAGAAACCGTAGAATGTCACGAAATGTGGCGAATGCGCCTAATGTGCAAGGCGGGTGGTTTTACACCGTGCACTATAGGATGTTCACGCCCAGGAATGTTGGTGTTTTGGTGACCGGGTGTTGTTTACTGGAATGCCCGAAACTGGATAATTTTACATGTTTAAGTGATGTATGCAAGTGTAATTTGAGCAGTGTCAGGTTGGTGACTTTCCAAGGGATACCAAAAGGAAAACCTTGGAACAGGATGGGGAGCTAGGGTTGAAATCCGGTAACCCAGAAATGATGTTGGTATATTGGACCCCCTTCACAGGACAATTAAGTTGATCATTAGATATTGTGTTTGAAAGATAAACATGATTCCCTCTGAAAAAAATAGTGGTCGAAATGGGGCCTTTTAAAAATGGGAATAGATGCCACCTCCAAATCTGTTTGCCTTCCACCTGGCGCAAATCCTAGGTACACCACTGCTACTCTCCAATGTACGAAATTAACATTGAATCCCAGGACACTGCCAGATGTGCCTGCCACAGGAGCAATGCTATAACGTGATGCTAGTGGTAGCACAACTCCTCATTACCAGGCCTTTAATCGTCCGGCCACTGTTTTTTCTCGCTATGCAGTTGGAAAATCATTTCTCTTCAACTATTTCTCACCATTATGCGCGTTGATCCATTTGAACAGGCCGGCTTGGGAGCAAGATTGAAAAAGTATGGGTACAGTTTTTTTTTCCATCCATATATCATCCTCTCCAGGAAGGTTCCATCGCATTTTCTTGGTGAAATATTTATCGGTACTATTTAAAATGCTATTAAAATGAGGCTTATTGTCCCGCGATAAAATGGCAGAAACCAGATGAAAATCACAAAAATACTTCTTGACATCCGAAAAAACTGCTGACCTCTCCAGCATTGTTCCATTTGCTCAGAAAATTTGCTACCGGATTCCAACACTGCAAAACATATACTAAATCCGATATTGGTTGTGAGTGACAACACATCCTAATGCATAACAACATCAGTCGGAAAAACAGTTTGCTACCCATGTTGTTGTTATTGGGTTTTAGGGGCGCATCAACTGCATGGGTAATACAGCGCCTTTGCTGCCCATGTCTGGAGTTCCATTCGCTGGAGTGCCTGGCGTACTCTAGCTTTCGTCGTCGGGCTGAGTCAGCGTTCCCAAATTCCTTTTCAGTTAAATGTCGGATCGAGGAAAATATGTCAGCGATGAGGAAAAATCATGAAGTTAGTGATAATTCAGATTCGACAAATTATCAATCATTAGTCGCATAGTATGTCAAAGATATACTAAATTAATGTACTTAATTATTAATTATCCATTGCCTGCATTTTTTTGCACATTGCACACTCGGCCAAGGAAAAAATGATTGTGTCAAACTTTTCCTTCAATTCTCCACTAGCTTGAAGAGAAACGACCGGCCTATGACGGTGGTGGATAACGGCCGGGCTATGAAGGTGGTGGATAACGGCCGGGGCGTGACGGTGGTGGATAACGGACGGCCCGTGACGGTGGTGGATAACAGCCGGGCCGTGACGGTGGTGGATAACGGCCGGGCCGTGACGATGGTGGATAACGGTCGGGCTGTGACGGTGGTGGATAACGGCCGGGCTGTGACGGTGATAACGGCCGGGCCGTGACGGTGGTGGATAACGGCCG
>JAOTOM010001883.1:0-62500 GCA_034440615.1 Ashinkailepas kermadecensis | reverse complement strand
TTCCGAAGTTCATAATTTCCAAATTGCTAGTTCATTTCTAGAACTTGGAAGCTAGCTGCCAAGTTGGAAATTAAGTTTCCAAAGTTGGCAGTCAACCACCGAAAGTTGGAAGCTTAAGTTAGATTAAGTTAGGTTAGGCAAAATTAGGCTAGGTTAGGTTAGGTTGGGTTAGGTTCCTATCCGAGCAACTTTGGAAGTTCACTTCCATTTTTTGGAAGTTAACTTCCAATGTGGAAGCTAACTTCGAAGTTTTGGAACCTAACTTCGAATTTGAAAGATAATGGTAATTTCGAAGCCAACTTAGAATTTGGACATTATAAATTTTGGGGAAAAATAATTTCCTTTTCCGGGCTTTTTTGGAAGTAATGAGCGTTGCAAGTTGTGAACTTTGTAAGATATAATACGCCACCGTGAAGGAGCTTGTAAGATAATTTGTTTCTATTATTATTTTCTATTATTATTTAATTATCCTTGATGGTGTAATCTCCTTGCATATATGCATTAACACTGAACTAATTTTGGGTCTATATTAGACCATCTAATACTCATAACCTCTAACGGTTTAAAACCTCTAGGAATCAAAAGGACTAAGCGTTCAAATTGTCAAAATTCGGAGATTTGATTCCGTATGGGGAAATTCAGAATGTAACGGTTAGGCCTGCCGTGCAATGCTGTACTGTGCTCAGTGTAACATGTTTCGAAAACCACAACTAGTCACAACTTGCTTCTTCACACCAACGCAATTATTGGCGCTCTCTGGACGGAACTGTTTATGCTAGCGAAACTGTTTATTCACGACTCTGTTTATTTGTCAGCCGGCCAGCGCGCTAGACCTTGGACAATGTGATCGCGAACATCGCATGCTTCCTCTTGCGCACAATGGCAACTTCCAGCTCGCCACCACGTAAAAGTATTGTCAGCCTGGTGCCCGGACTTCGCTCGATTTATGTCCCTATTTGGCACTTACCAAACCAGCAATCTACTGCATTCAAGTCTTATCCGATCCAGCATCCACCTGCCACCACGCAAAAACATCCTTCAAAAGTGACCCTCGCTCTATTTATTTTCCCAACAGAACCCAACCCATTTGATCCCGCCCATTGCGCTAATTTATTGTGCCCCCCCCCCACAAACTAAAGTTCGGAAACATATGCGTATGAGTGGCAGCATTTTTGCAACACAGTTGCAATGTGCAATGCTGGGACAGGTACGAATCGGACGTCAGCATTTGTGCTCTTCTGATCTGGTTTTGTTTTGGTGCATGCTAAATGCAATTGTACAGCCATGAAGGTTCTCTTCTGTCATTGGTTAGTTTGATTGAGATAATAGGATAGGCACTTTGGCCTCTTCAGGCCATTTCGTGTCGTGAAAAGAAAGAAAGATATAAAAATTATGTTGTGGAAGTCAATTTATAAGTCCCGAAGCGAATTGGTTTTTCGGAGAAAAAATAAAAGAAGATTGTTGAGAAAAGGGTGCTTATCTCCCAACAGTCTGGGCAAGAAAAGGGGATGTTGTGTGTACGGCTGTAGTTGGTAAGTATTTTTCGAGGGCCATGGTATTGTTGACAGTGTAGGAGAATATGTGAAACTGTAAGATGAGTGTTGCATGATAGGCATGATGGTCGAGGTAAAGCAGTGTAAATATATTGATGGGTGACAAGAGTACGTCCTATGCGGAGCCGCGATATAACGTTTTATTTTTGTCTGTTTTTTATATGATGTGATCCAGTTATCGATGACAGGTTTGATGAGACGTAATTGTGTGTGGTTTGTAGTTTCAGTCCATTGTTGGTTCCAAAAATGTCCAATGTTCTCTCGTGTTGTTGATTTGATGGCGTCAAAATGTGGTGGGATTTCTGTGATGTGTGGTAATTGTAGTGCCGTGACAACTTGAACGGTTGCGGACATAGCGAAGGGCAATGAGAATGGCGTGCAAAATTCGGCGATGAAATGGAGGTCCCGTTTGGCAAGCGATGCTGTTTTGTGTTTGTACCTAAACAATGGCGTTTCCTGTGTAATTTACGTCTTTAAATTCGTCGGTGAAAACAAAAGGAACATGGCGGTGACGAGAACGAAACTGATGGAATTTTTGTTTGACGTATTCTGGACAAAGCTGTGACTTCGAAATGGTGGTCAGATCAAAAAATTATGTCGTTCGGTGATCTGCCACGGTGGTGTAGTTTGTGGAGGAAGAGCAGTACTATGTGGAATATTGAATTGGAGTTGCATAGAAAATGTTTTGATGCGTAAAGCTATGGTAAGGCCAGTTTACTTTTCAGCGGGACCTAAATAGTCGTGGTGTAGATTTGGGAGAACTTGTAAAGATGTGTGTGTGTGGTGATGTTCTCTAAATTGAATTTTTGCGGCATAACTAAGTGTTTGTTCCATTCTTCGGAGTGGTGGAATTCCGGATTCGGTTTGTAATGAAGTGATGGGAGACGTGGTCATTGCACCGAGTGCTATGCGTATAAGTATATTTTGTAAGGTGTCCTAAATGTCCAAAGCTTAGGTACTGCCGCATGCGTAAGATACCGAACCACGTTCAAAATTCGGAAGAACCAATGATGTGTACAGTTGTAAAAGCGTGTGATGATCGGATCCGAATGATGAAGACGTAATGCAGTGAAATAAATTCAATCGGTGAAAGTATTTGGTCTGGATGTGTTTGATGTGTTGATACATGGAAAGCCTACAATCGAAAATAATACCAAGAAATTTAAACGAATTTACAAAAGGTATGTCAGTGTTTCCGAGGTGAAGTGGTGTTTTTGGATTTGGGCACGGAGGCGATTTGCGAAATATCATTGTGGCAGATTTTGGAGATGAAAATGTGAAATCGTAGTTGATGGACCATTGGTGTACCCAGTCAGGTGCGTTTCGGAGTGTAAATATGCAATGTTTTTCATTTTATCTGCGCACCAAACTGCGCCGTCATCTGCAAAAAGGGAGTATGATATCTGCGGTCGCATGTCAGTGAAAATATCGTTAATAATGATGCTAAATAAACCTGGTGATAAACAGCATCGCTGTTGTAATCAGTTTTTCATGACATGTAACTCGGAAATCGCTGACCGCACCGGAGATGGATATGACGGGAACCAGACAAAAATCATATCAAACAATGAGCTAAATTCCATTTGACGCCGATATGAAGAAGATTGGAAATTAATTCGGGTTTGTACACCATGTCATATGCTTTGCTAATGTCTTAAAAATACTGCGATGGTATGCTCATGTTTTTTTTTATAACCAAGCCGGATTTCGGTTTCTTATCGAATGAGATGATCTATTGTACTGTGTCCATGACGAAAGCCGCATTGAAATGGAGATACAAGAGAATTTGTGTCTGGGTACCATGTCAGTCTTTTTATAATCATACGTTCAAAATGTTTTCCTAGACAACTGGTGAGAGCGATGGGTCGACACAGACGACACCAAACACACGGGCGACACCAAACATACAGACGACACCAAGCACACAGACGACACCAAACACACAGGCGACACAAAACACAGGCGACACCAAACACACAGACGACGCCGAGCACACAAACCCACGGTGGCGATAGCCAGATCCGGGCGCGGTGATGACGCAGGTGGATGGAGAGATTTGGTCGCGGTGCAATGACCCAGCGATGCAATTTTGCAGTTTTGCTTGGGAACCTCCAGCACAGCAGAGCCGGGCCAGACGGGCCAATCCAGTTTGGCGGCATTGCTGGTGGTTTGGCGATTTGTGGACGGGCATTGTACCGCAGTGGTGAGGAACACCCACCCGTCGACCTTCATTAGGCCTACAGTGAAGCTTCTGTGAGGGTATTGTACAGCAGTGGTGAGGAATACCCACCCGTCGACCTCCATAAGGACTACAGTGAAGCTCTCTGCGAGGGCACTGTACCGCAGTGGTGAGGAACACCCACCCGTCAACCTCCATAAGGCCTACAGTGAAGCTCTCTGTGAGGGCATTGTACTGCAGTGGTGAGGAACACCCACCTGCCGACCTTCATAACGCCTACAGTGAAGCCCTCTATGAGGGCACTGTACGGCAGTTGTGAGAAAAACCCACCCGTTGACCTCCATAAGGCCGTTGACCACCATAAGTAAAGCTCTCTGTGAGGGCACTGTGCTGCAGTGGTGAGAAACACCCGCCCGAAGATCTTCATAGGGCCTACAGTGAAGCGCCCTTGGATGCCACTTTACAGCAATGGTAAGGAACACCCAACCATCGACCTTCATAGGGCCTACAGTGAACAGTATCGCACTGAATCTCCCGGAGTAACGACACGTGTGAACACGCCTCTGTCAGAGCCATTTTTGTTTTGCTTTGCTCGAGCCGGCCCGAAGGTCGGCCTGGACAGTGGACAGTCACTGGACCCGTCTGACGGGGTGCGCCGCGTCAGACACACCGGATCAGCCAATCTCAACAAGATTCGGACGCTGTGCCATCTGGGCGAAATCGCCCCGGCACAAACCACCCGAGAGGCGTGGTGATTGGTCTCCTGGGCGCACCCACGGTCCAGGGCGACCAGCGTGACATCCAAGTGGAGTCATTACCGGTTGGAACGTGGACATGAACCTGGACCTGGTCCTTGACCTGAACCTAGATCTGAGCATGGACCCTGAATTGGACCTGGACGTGGACCTGGACCTGGACGTGGGCCGGGACCTGGACCTGGACCTGGACCTGGGCCTGGACCTGGACCTGAACCTAGACCTGGACCTGGAACCGGACCTGGACCTGGACCTGGACCTGGACCTGGGCCCGGACCTGGACCTGGACCTGGACCTGGACCTGAGCCTAGACCTGAGCCTTGACCTGGGCAATCATAAATTGCGGCGGCAAGTACGGTCCCATCGGGTCGTAACGAAGATCGTAGAAAAATGCATGTGTATCCGAACTCGGGCAAGGGGAGATTTGTCTGCGCCGGGAATGGGTGCAGAAGCTGCTACAGCCTCCGCGTTGTTTGGATTAGTCACTCTCGTAAACCTGCCCCGAAAACGTCAGCTGGAAATATCTCCCCTTCCTCCCAAAAAAAGAAGAAGAAGAGAAGAACAGGTTCGAAGAATACAATCGAGAAATGGGCGTGCCAAGGGCAAGACCGCATGTATCCTAATCGCTGAGGGAGAGGGGAGGGGACACTGTAAAGCGGCGACTCTCGGACAGGGACTCGTGGAGAGGGGCTCTCAGACAGGGACTCGTGGAGAGAGGGCTCATGGAGAGGGGACTCGTAGAGAGGGGACTCGTGGAGAGGGGACTCTCGGGCAGGGATTCATACAGAGTAGGTACGTACACATGGAAGAATAACCAGCTAAATGCCGGGTAGCGAGGTACTGGGGGAGAGGGGACTGACTCTCAGATGGGGAATTGGGGAGAGGAGATTCTCGGACAGGGACTCATACCGAGTAGGTATGAGTCCTTGTCAAACGCCGGCCAGCCCCGAGCTACACGGGAGCCGACAGCCCGCACCGACAGAGCCCAGCCCGTTATGGCTGGGACCCATCTACAGCCCGCACCGACAGACTGCCCAGCCCGGTATGGCTCGGACCCATCTACAGCCCGCACCGACAGAGCCCAGCCCGGTATGGGTCGGACCCATCTACAGCCCGCACCGACAGACTGCCCATCCCGGTATGGCTCGGACCCATCTACAGCCCGCACCGACAGACTGCCCAGCTCAGTATGGCTCGGACCCATCCACAGCCCGCGCCGACACAGCCCAGCCCGGTATGGCTCGGACCCGTCTACAGCCCGGCATTGCATTTGGATTGTATTATGCAAAGCACTTCGGCCTACTCATGCCATTTCGTGCCGTGAATAGCAAGAAAAAGAAAAAAATATTATGTTATGAAAGTCAACTTACAAGTCCTGAGGCACGTTGGTTTTTCGGAGAAAAATGATAAGTAGATTGATGAGGAAAGGGTGTTTATCTCCTAATAGTGTGGGCAAAGAAAAGGGGACGTTGTGTGCACGGCAGTAGCTGGTAAGTGTTTTCCGATGGTCATGGTAATGTTGACAGTGTAGGACAAAATGTGAAACTGTAAGATGAGTGTTGCATGATGGGCATGAAGGTCGAGGTGAAGCATTGTAAATATATCGATGGGTCAGAAAAGTATGTCCAATGCGGAGCCGCGATATAACTTTTTCTTCTCGTCTGTTTTTTATATGATGTGGTCCAGTTATCGATGACAGGTTTCATGAGACGTAATTGTGTGTCGTTTGTAGTTTCAGTCCATTGTTGGTTCCAAAAATGTCGGATGCTCTGCTTTATTGTTGATTTAATGCCTTCAAAATGTTGTAGAATTTATGTGATGTTTGGAAGTCGTAATGATGATTTTGCTAATTGGTCTGCTTCGTCGTTTCCTGGGATGCCGCAGTGACTGGGCACCCACAGGAAACGGATCTTCATGCCCACAGATGAAGTGTTTCAAGTGTGTTATAAATGGAAATATGGCAATGGTGCGAAAAGGAAAGTGAAGAAAGTGATTGAAGAACAGATTTAGAGTCCGAACAAATGACGAAACTGCGCATGGGGTGACAACTTGAACGGTTGCGGACATAGCGAAGGGCAATGAGGATGCGTGCAATTCAGCGATGAAAATGGAGGTCCCATTTGGCAAGCGATGTTGTTTTGTGTATGTACCTGAAACAATGGCATTTCCTGTGTAATTTGCGTCTTCAGATCCGTCGGTGAAAACAAAAGGAACATGGCGATAACGAGAACGAAACTGGTGGAATTTTTCTTTGACGTATTCTAGACAAAGCTGTGATTTTGGAGTGTTGGTGAGATAAAAAAATATGTCGTTCAGTCAGCTGCCACGGTGGTGCAGTTGGTGGAGGAAGAGCAGTAATATGTGAAATATTGTATTGGAATTGTGTAGAATATGTTTTGATGCATGAAGCTATGGTAAGGCTGGTTCGCTTTTCAGCAGGACATAAATATTCGTGCTGTAGATTCGGGAGAATTTGTAAAGATGCGGGTGTGATGTTTTTTTTCAACATTGAATTTTTGGGGCATACCTAAGTGCTTGTTCCATTCTTCGAAGAGCTAATGGTGGAATTCCTGATTCGGTTTGTAAAGACGTGATGGGAGACGTGGTCATTGTACCGAGTGCCATGCGGATAAATTTATTTTGTAAGGTGTCCAAAATTTTCAAAAAGTGGAGATACTGCCACCTGCGTAAACTACCAAGCCACATTCCATGATGGGAAGAACCAAGGATTCGTACAGTTGTAAAGGCGTGCGACGATCTGATCGGAAAGATGAAGACGTAATGCAGCGAAATAAATTGAGTCGGTGAAAGCATTTGGACTGGATGTGATTGATGTGTTGATGCATGGAAAGCTTGCGGTCGAAAATAATACAAATAAATTTAAACGAATTTACAAAAGGTATGTCATTGCTTCCGAGGTGAAGTGTTGTTTCTGGATTTTGGCACGGAGGTGATTTGCTCAATATCATTTTAGCAGATGTTGGAGCCGAAAATGTGAAACCGTATTTGATGGACCATTGGTGTATCCGGTCAACTGCGTTTTGGAGTGTAAATATGCATTGTTTTTCATTTTTATCTGAGCACCAAATTGGGCTCTACTCTGCAAAAAGGGAGTATGATATCTGAGGTGGTATGTCGGTGAAAATATCGTTAATGATGATGTTAAATAAAACTGGTGATAAACAGCTTCCCTGTGATAATCCGTTTTTCATGAAATGTAACTCAGAAATCGGTGACCGTTCCCAGAGATGGAAATTACGGGAACCAGAAAAAAATCCTATCAAATAATGAGCTAAATTCCCCTTGACGCCGATATGAAGAAGTTTGGAAATTAATGCAGGTTTGTACACCATATCATATGCTTTGCCAATGTCTAAAAATACTGCGATGGTGTGTTCATGTTTTTTTATAACCAAGGCGGATTTCGGTTTCTTATCGAATGAGATGATCTATTGTACTGTGTCCATGACGAAAGCCGCATTGAATTGGAGATAAAAGAGAATTTGTTTCTAGGTACACTCGCTTTCGGAAAGATGTTCGGGGTGCCCTTAGCATGGCTGGCTCACTAGGAACGTAGGCTGTGACGCTGCACAACAAAAATTACTGGTAGGCTGAGCCGTTTCACAGTTATGAATTACGTGACAGACTTCCAGCTTCGCCACCGGCCAGCGTCTGAGCCATATGATTCGCGTGTGTGGTCGTCACGCGACCATTTGCCCTGCAGCCATGCAGTGGTAAACACAGTAATGGTAAACACAACACAGCAGTGGTAAACAGGGAAGACCATGCAGTGGTCTTCCCTGTTCCCGCCTTGCATTGCTCTGTCGGCGAAACAACATTGGCAGTTAAACGAGCAGGTTACTGGACTTCTGGCGATAAGCAACAATTGATAGCTGCGGATTTTTTACTCCAGCAACACAGAATGAGCAGGAAAGGTTGGAAAAAGCTTAGTTGCAAATATGTAGCGAAAGGAAATGGGAGGTCTATGATGTCAATGGAGTATTCCCTGGCCCAAAAATAATAATAGAATGTCCAACATTTATACGTTTTAGAAATGTAGTTCGAACTCTTGCTGGGGTGGCTTTATGAACCAGGATCCAATTGCTAAGAAGAGCTGGTTTCGTGAACCCTGACCATGATTCCATGACTTACAGTTTTACAGTCTAAATTTGGCAAAGCGCTTCACGTGCCGTCAATACACCGACACGGCGACCCCGGCAGCTCGCTCTCGACCTCATCGTGCCAATTGCCAACTGACCCTCCCAGCCGGGAACTAAAAGCGAGCACGCGAAGCGACTCGGACCCAGCATTGCCAGGACAGCGGAGACGGGTGCACGACAGCGCTCTAGCTGACTAAGCTACCGAGGCGGAAAGTCACAGGGAGGCACTTGCTTGCTTAATTCAGATTCATTGACAAGTCAATTAGTTACTTGATTAAATTGCATCTACTTCATTGAGAATCAAATGTTTTAGGGCGCATGGAATGTGCTGCATGATATCATATTATTTATTGTATATGTTGTGCACTGTACTGCAAGCGACATATTCAGAATTGCGTGTGGATAAAGTATTTCTTCACTCAGACACCATCCAACTATATTACCATACAAAGATTTTACTTTTTATGAAGCAATATTTCGGGCACTCTTCTCGAACTCTTGCTGGGGTGGCTTTATGGACCAGGATCCAATTGCTAAGCAGAGCTTGTTGTGTGAATCCTGACCTATAAATAAATAAGAATAAGAAGCACGGAGACATATATTTATATGAATACATAAGAACGGAGAGAAATAATTTATCTTATTGGATAAATAAGAAGAACGGCCGCCCCGGTTACATTTCGTGCTGAAGCAATATAAACTAAAAATGTATTATGGTAAAGTAATTAGATGGTATCCGTTTGAAGACATATTTTATTTGCGCATAGATAATCTGAATAGAATATGTCGCTTGCAATATAGCGTGCAAGATATCCAATAAATCATTAATATCATACAACATATGCCGCATGCTCAACAACGCGTGAATATCACTGAAACAAATGTAATATAAGCAAGTAGTTAATCGATTCATCAATGAATATGAATTAAACAAGCAAGTGCCGCCTTGGGATCCGCCGACCCGGTAGCTCAGTTGGCTTGGGCACCGGCCTGCGCTGGTCTCTCCTGTCCTTGAAAGGCTGGGTTCGAGCCGCTTCACGCGCTTGCTTTTAGCCACTGGCTAGGAGGGTCAATTGGCAACTGGCACGATAATGTGGAAAAGCGAGCTTCCGGGGTGGCCGTGTGAATGCATTAGCGGCACGTGAAGCATTTTGCCAAATATATACTGTAGAACTGCAATCAATTGATCGGGTGATGCGGCTATGGCTCAAGCAAGGTCTGTTTAGCAATTGGATCCTGGTTTATAAAGTCACCCCAGCAAGAATTCGAACTAAAGTTCTAAAAAGTGTAAAAGTTAGAAACTATGTTATTATTGTAGGGTAGGAGAATCCTCCGTTGACATCATAAAATTCCCCTCTCCTTTCGCTACATCCTTTCCAACCGAGCTCCTTCCAACACTTCCAGCTCATTCTGTGTTGCCGAAGTCCGAAATCCACAGCAATCAAACTCTGCTTATCTACAGAGGTTGAGTGGTGGACCGATCGCTGAACAGCCAATGTTGTTTGGCCGACTGAGGAATGCAAGGCGGGAACAGCGTAGACCCGTGTTTCTCACTGCATGGCTGCAGGGCAAATGACCACCCGACGACCGCACAAGCGAATACCTACGGCTGACCGGTGGTGAAACTTGCGGACTGTCACGCAACGCATAACTGTGAAGCGGCGCAGTCTACCAGTAATTATTAGTGTGGAGCAGCACAGCCTACGTTCCTTGGGGCCAGCCATAGTTAAGGGTACCCCCGAACATCCTACCGATACCGAGTGTACCAGGTCAGCCTTTTTATAATCATGCGTTCCAAAAGTTTCCCTAGACAACTGGTGAGAGCGATGGGTCGAAAATTGTTTGGGTCGGTGTGATGTTTGCCGGATTGTGGTATCGGAATAATGAGGGGTTCTCTCCAAGATTCGGGGGAAATCTGACCAGACCATAATGAATTAAATGTCCGTAGGATGCAATGCTTCGTGTGGGCGGGTAAATGTCTGAAAAAGAAATATTGTTAAAATGTCGTGCCCTACAGAAGTGTTACCGTCGGAGTCAATTGCAGTCTCTAGTTTTGAAGTTTGAAAAGGAGCATTGTATGTTTGAGTGTTGTCAGAATCGAATTGTGTTAAGTCGGTGTGAAAAGCTTGTTATGCATTTGGTAAGAATTCCGGTCTGTAGTTGTTCTCAGAGCTTTTGTGGGCATTGGTGTCCGCTATTGTGTTTACTATTGCTTTTGAGTCCGTAATGGTGATATTTTGGATTTTGAGGACCGGAGTTATTTGAACGGGGTGCGTTCAAATAACTCCAGTCGGCGGATTAAGTGCCAGATTTGGCTTAAGGGTGTTCGAAAAGTGAGCAGTTTTAAATATTCTGACTATGAACGATGTCTGGAATCGCGAATGGGGCGGCGTGTTCTAGCTCGTTCATGGTCACGAATTATTAAATTTTGTTGATCAGGGTGTCTTAAATATTTCCTAAATGCTCTTTTCCTTACTGCGATGGCATGTGATATTTCGGGACTCCACCAAGGTACTGGCGTTCATCTTATAAATGGTTTTGTGATTGGAATTGCCACAGATGCTGCTTCGTGAAGTGTATTTGTGATTAAGTTGATATTTTGCACAAGGGAAAGATCTGGGTTGCATTGTACATATGAGAGTTCCTGAAACTTGATCCAGTCTGCTTTCGAAGCTTTTCACCGCGGGATAAAAACTGGGTGTAGTCTCGGCTGCAGTTGAAAATGTTGATGCTACTTTACTTGAATAATGATCACTATCACGAATGCCGGTGTCGACCGTCTAATCAAAATCGTTGGCCAGAGCCGGATAACAAATTGTTAAGTCTATCGCAGTTTCTGTGTGGTGTCCGAAGTGAAAAATATTGGCTCTCCAGTTTTAAGTAATACTAAATTGTGTCGGTCTAAAATGTGTTGAATAATGCGTCGACGAGTGTCTGGTTGAGTACGTTTTTCATCCCACACTGGACTATGGGCGCTGAAATCGCCAAGCAAAGTGCACGGGTTGTTTAAATGTGTTATGAGGTTTTTTAATTGTGTCAAAATATGTGTGTTGTCTATAGATGGTGGAATATATAGTGAGTATGCATCTATATTTCGGCCATGAAAATGAAAGTACAAGCTACGGCTTGTAATGGTGAATTAAGTGTAATTGTGTGTGTGTGTGTGTAATCATTGTTCATGTAAAGGGCTGTACCTCCACTGCGGTGTGGTCCACGGTCCTCGTCGTGGCAGTATAGTGAATATCTGGAAAGATTGAAATTATACTGATCGGTAGGCAAAAACCATGTTTCCTGAAGTGTGATGAGAATCGATAGAGAGAGTTAAGATGCTAAAAAAATGCTTTCATTTCTGGCCATTTGGAGACCAAACTACAGTAGTTCTATTGTAGGAATATAGACATTTGTAAGACAAAATTAATGTTTGTCAGCACCTTTCGATGCCTGGCGTATCCAAGATTGCAGTTCAGGCGGGCATGTGGGTTGGGTGCGGACGGCGGCGGTTGACCCACCAGAGCCGTCCGGCCGACCGGTGACCTTGGCAAGGTCACGGCGGCCGGCCACGGCCGCGGGGCATGCCCGCCCGCTGGAAAGTGTCGGTCGGGTCACGTGGCCGCCGGCCGGCACGGGACGCGTCGGGCTTGATCGGCGGCCCACCGAAGTGGCACACATTTCCCCAGCGGCCGAATGGCTGCGGGGTCTGGCATTCCTTATGGAATTTGCCTGGGTGTGTGGAGCCGGAGTGGTCTTTGTGTTTGGGAGTCACCGTGTTTTATGTCGGCGTGGTCAGTGGTGTGAGTTCTTTTAATGGACGTAAGCCGGGAATCATGTCAGTCTGCATCGAAGTAGATGTGGTGTTGACGCGAGGGGCGAGGGGAGCAATGCTGGTCGCCTGTGCGTACGTTTTGGTGGAGGGGAGGTGGCCTGGACAGACCGCCGGGCCTGGGGGTAGGACACCCCGGTTGTGGCTTTGAATGCGCAGACCTCCTTCTCCTTGCGCCACACTGGACATACGGGTGATGTGGTCAGGTGGTCGGATGTGTTGCAGTTGAGGCAGTGGGTAGGCTTGGAGCAGGTGGAATCAGGATGGTGTTGTTCGCCGCACTTGGGGCAGCGGGCTGGTTGGCGACAAGTCTTACTGCCATGGCCGAAGCGCTGGCAATTAAAACAGCGGAGAGGTTTGGGAATAAAACGCGGTCTTGGTATTGGATGTAGCCGGGGAGGAGGGTATTGGGAAGCGTGGTAGAGTTGAAGGTAAGGACTAGGGAGGCTCGTATCACGTTTCTGGCCGTCTTTAAAGGAAGTGATACGTCGTACGTAGGTCACCCCCTCCGGCCTGAGCTCCGCCTGGATATCTTCCTCAGACATGAAGCGGAGCTCCGGGACGAAGACGGTCCTTTGTTGGTGTTTCGGTTCGAATGGAGAGTGATGGTCGCGGATTTTTCACAAAATGTGGTGGTACGGAGGAGGGCTTTGGTCTGGGCTCGGGTTTGGGTTTTTATAACGAGGGTTCCGTTGGGAGGGGCTTCGATGTCAGGATTGGCTAAGGAACAGATGGCAAGGAGTTGTTTGGTGGGCCAGAAAACGTTGATACGACGGAAGGAAACGGTTTCCTCGACAGTCATAACGACTACGTACGAGCCAGCACTGTCGAGGTAGGGTCCGATTGGTTGAACTGGCTCAGGTTGGGAGGGCGTGGTCTGATTCGGGCGTGGGTCGGCGGCGTGAAGCGTGATGGTTTGGTCCAGATCGTGAGACGGGGTCGTGATCTTGGAACGAGCAGGTGTGGACGAGGCGTAAGGGGCTACCATGGCGTCATCGAGGGGAATAGTTCGGTGCGCGTCATCAACGGTGGTATTGAGAGATGGGTCATCAGGGGCAGAGTCCGGGGTCGCGCGATGGTCATCTTGTGTGGTCAGAGGCGGGAATTCTGAGTCGAAGTCCGTTGGCGAGCATGGTTCGGGGTCCTTCTTACGTTTTTCCCCATCGCGAGGAAAAAAACCCTACCTTATGTGATCTAAAGAAATACGAAGGCCATAGAAACATTGGGAACGGAAATACGACAACAACCACCAAAAAATCGCGTGGGGTGACGGGTATCACCCCTAAAAATGACCGACATGAGCGACAGGTTTCACCCAACGAAAATGAAAAATAAGGAGCTGCGAAAACAGCAGCCAATCAAACCAGTTGGCAGGTCGGAGGGTACTGCGAGCTTCGGCAACCGTCAAATTGTGCGCGAATAGCACTGACACTCCATGAGAGAGGGGGGGAGGCGATGACCATTTGTGCTTATACCAGCTTGCCCTATTCATCTCATTCTGGCACACTGCCGACACATGTGCCTGGCCCACAGTTCGCCGGGGCCGCCTTCCAATGTTCCTATTCCTCGTCCACGTCGCTGAACTCCACCAAGGCCGGACTCCAAATCAGAGCCGGACGTGGGAATGTTGGCGCCGGACTTATTGTACGGACGTAGTGGCCGTGCAAATCGGTGACGTAAATCGGTTGCACCTGACATCTAGCGATCGCTGTATGAACTGATATTGCCACGACGTGCCACATTGTCAGCCGGATACATGAAACACTAGATAAATTGGACTGCCGTGCGTAATGTTTGAAAGGGGTCAAACTGGTTTAAACGGCTGAAAAAACGGAACTTCTCTCGTCTGCTGTAGAAAAACTAAGACGAAATATGGAAGAAAGAAGAAGAGAGAAGAAAAACCAGTGTATTTCGAGAACACCGAGCCTATGCAGTCCATTATATATCAAAAAGCTAGAGATGCTGTGAAGCAGAAAACCAGAGCAGCAAGGCGAGCAAAGTAATTGGATTTGGCTAGGAACTGTAATGGGGACAGCAAACGTTCTTTAGTTTCTACAAGCTAAGTAAAGTTTCAAGCACAATTGGTCCACTGGAAGTAAATGGGACTATATTGAGCGGTTCGAGGATGGTGAGATGGTTGAGGATGGTGAGCAAGCAGTTTAAATCAGTGTTTACAGTGGAGGATGTGACAAATCTGCCAACCGTGAACCACAGTTCAGTGACAGGTGATCAGATATACGATGTTGATTTCATTGATAGTGATGTTGTTTTCAATTATATCAGAAAAAATAAAGCCAAACAAGGCAGCAGGACTTGATGGAATTTATGCTAGGGTATTGCGGGAAGCTGAAAAAGAACTGGCAATTCCACTTAGTATAATATTTTGTAGATCAGTTTCGCAACATGAAATTCCAACAGATTGGAAAAGGGCAAATGTAGTTCCTATTTTCAAGAAAGGAGAAAGAGGGAAAGTTGAAAATTATAGGCCAGTAAGCCTCACATCCCTAGTCTGCAAGGTACTCGAATCAATTGTCAAGGATATAATAGTTAGTTTTCTGGAAGGAAACAGATTGATTCAAGATACTCCACATGGGTTTAGAAAAGGGCGATCGTGTCTCACAAATCTCTTGGACTTTTTTGAATTTTGCTACAGAACAATTTGATCAGGGAAATCAGGTTGATGTAGCATATCTTGACTTTAGTAAGGCCTTTGACAAGGTACCCCATAAACGGTTAATGATGCAGCTTCAGGTGCATGGCATTGCAGGTAGCATCCTAAAATGGATAGAGTTGTGGCTTTCAGATAGACAGCAGAGAGTGATGCTAAATGGTACAAAGTCATCATGGAAAAATGTTCTTAGTGGAGTCCCTCAGGGGTCGGTAATGGGGCCACTATTGTTCATTATATTTGTGAATAGCATTCAATGTGGCCTAAGCAGTAAGGTTTTGAAATTTGCGGATGATTTGAAGATCTTTAGGGCAATAACAGGGCACAACGAGCAGGTTTTGCTGCAGAACGACTTAGACGAGCTTGTGAACTGGTCCGAAAAATGGCAAATGAAGTTTAATTTTGATAAGTGCAAAGTCATGCATGTAGGTAGGCAGCATATGAAGGCGCCATACTTGATGGGTGGCCAAGTACTATCTGTGACTCAGCAGCAGAAGGACTTAGATGTTATTTTGAACACAAAATTTGGGGCATCAGAACAGACCAAAGAAGCCAGGAAGAAGGCACTAAGAATGCTTGGGGCAATACAGAGGAATGTGTCATACAAAAGTGAGGAGGTCATCAGGAAGCTTTACTGTGTATATGTCAGGCCACATTTAGAATACTGTGTCCAAGCTTGGTCCCCTAGTTATGAGAAAGATTGTTGGCTTTTAGAGAGAGTACAAAAGAGGGCAACAAAAATGGTTAATGGTATAGGTAACCTGGCATATGAGGAAAGATTGAAGAAATTGAATATGCTTTCACTTAGATATAGAAGGCTGAGAGGAGATCTCATCGAGGTTTTTAAATTTGTTCATGGTCAGGAACAGGGTTATCTCAGAGAAATCTTTGAATTTAACAGAAATGATGCAGTTAGAGGTCATCAATTCAAAATTAAAGTTAATCACAGCAGGACAACGTTAAGACAGTCTTTCTTCACCAACAGGGTAGTCGAACACTGGAACCAGCTGCTAGGAACCATTGTCAGTAGCAACACACTGAACATCTTTAAAAACGGCATAGACAATCATTATAAGAATAGGGGGCTTGTTTTTCTGTATTCCAGGGAGGGCTGATAGACAGATTTGGTGGGCAACTGGTTCAGTGTCCAAAGTGCAACCAAGAAGGGCCCTTGTGGCTCATAGTTGCACTGATCTTTTATGTCTTTATGTCTTTATTAAATGACACGACTTGCGATATTATCCTGCTATTTCACAGCGCAGTTCACAAGCCGTCTAGGTTACACGTACCTAAGGCATCCGTAGTTCCCAGAAAATACCACTTTTTGTTCAATTGTGTCACTAATGTGTCACTTTGGAACCTTCTAGCGCCGCTCGGAGTTGCTCGGAACCGGTCAACCGGAAATAATGCTCACGTATGCTCACAAGCAATGCTCACAAACAATTACGATGTTTGGTTCAACATTGGATACCACAGCTCGGATCAAATGTTTGACGGAACCTCGACAAAGCCAACGACGCATTCCTCTTCCGGACATGGAGATCCAACTTCGAAGTATAGTCTAGCATGCCCAGATTGTACCGAACGATCATTCCAAACGTCCTCCAATGGCGGCCAGGAAAGCGGCCCAGTGCGCTCACACATTCGACCATCGGGAAGGAAGTGCAATATGTTGCGCTTCTGGAGAAACCATCTGATGTTTGTGTGTATATGTGTGTGTGTGTGTGTGTGAGAGAGGGGGAGGGTGGAGATTTTGGAATTCAGGAAAATGTGCATCCCTTGTGCACTCCTGAAGTACTTTCCAATCGTTGTCTTGTCAGTGCTTTTGCTGTCATTCACTTTTTCATCACCCATCTTTCTATTTTTCTTACATAATTAATCTCGATTTTTGGCGCGATAGGGTAATCACCACGTCACGGACCATGTTCCATACAGGCGACTGAAGACATATGGGGAAGGTTGACACGCATAAATATCACCGAATATCGACGTTTCAGTGCCTTGGAAATCGGAAACTATGTATGACACAGTCATTCTAAGGCATTGCTTAAAGTGTCTCGCTCCTCGCCAAACTCGCTGACGGGCATGCTGAAACTAGTTCAATGCGAGAACAATATGTGAGTATATTCCTACATCCACTACTGCTCTCAGCTGCGGAAAATGTACGCCCAACGATGCTCAATACCGAACTTTGACCGGGTGATGTCTTTCAATGTATCAATACATGGCACAATAAGATATCCACCCCTCCCGGTCACCCATAGGCACGAATTAGCTTGCAAACAGGAGAGTGATGTCCAATAACTCCAATAACTCCAATAACTCCAATGACACCAATAACTCAAATATCTCCAAAATTATACAACCTGAGTGATGTACAATCACTCATAAATGTGTTTCTTTCTTCATCTGCGACGCACAGCATTCCACCAGCAAATGTGTGAAGAAGAGAACTAATCATATAATTGAATTGATCAAATTTTATCAGCGAACACCCATACGAAGCATTCCACACCTCAAATATGGCACAAGAATACCATGTGGCAGCAATTAACAAAGCGTTGGAGGCCGAGCAGAAACCGGAGAATCTCACGAAGGGTGGCGAATGCACCGAATATGCAAGGCGGAAGTGCACGTGCACGAACGTTGGTGTTTTGGCAACTGGGCGTTGTTAACCGGAATGCCTGAAATTGAGAAATTTTACATTTTGAAGTGATGTGTACAGGTACAACTTCAGCAGTGTCCGGTGATTTATCAAGGGATATGTAAAGAAAAACCTTCGAACAGATTGGGTTAGGCAGGGTTGAAATCGGGTGCCTCCGAAGCAATGGTGGTAAATTGAGCACCTACACAGGACGATTAAATTTGTCACTAAGTATTGTATTTAAAAATAAACTGATCCCCTTTGAAAAATAGGGGTCGAAACCCGGGCACGTTCTAAAAAAATTGGGAAGGAGGTCCCCTCCAAATCCGATTGCCCCGCGGTCTAACGCAAATCCTAGGTATGCCACTGAATGGAAATTCCCGCCGATTTCCAAGCAATGCAAAAAACTGAAATAGGTGGTACCAGGAACATGGAACATGGAAAAATTGTCATGAATGTGATGCGTCGGTTTATAGTTGTGACATCGATATGACGAAATATGATTCCAGGACAAATGCACGGAGGGATAAATGTACGTATGGCAGATGTATGTCGGTAAGTGTACGTATGGCAGATGTATGTAAAAAATGCACGTATGGTCGATGTATGTCAGCAAACGTACGAATGGCAAATGTATTTCAGCAAATGTAGGTATGGCAGATGTATGTCAGCAAGTGTGCGCATGGCAGATGTATGTCAGCAAATGTAATCATGGCAGATGCATATCAGCAAATGTACGAATGGCAAATGTATTTCACCAAATGTAGATATGGCAGATGTATGTCAGCAAGTGTACGCATGGCAGATGTATGTCAGCAAATGTACGACGAAACACGTCGAACGTCACTCTCAGAAGTGATGTCACTCGAGACCCCGAACGTCACTCTCAGGAGTGGCGTCGCTCCAGACGCCGAAAGTCATTCTCAGGAGTGACTTCACTCGAGACGCTGAAAGTCGCTCTCAGGAGTGACGTCACTCGAGACGCAGAACGTCACTCTCAAGGGTAACCTCACTCGAGACGCCGAACGTCGCTCCCAGGAGTGACGTCACTCGAGACGCCGAACGTCACTCTCAGGAGTGACCTCACTCGAGACGCCGAACGTCACTCTCAGAAGTGACGTCACTCGAGACGCCGAACGTCATTATCAATGCTGACGTCACTCGAGACACCGAACGTCATTATCAAGAGTGACGTCACTCGAGACACCGAACGTCACTATGAGGAGTGACGTCACTCGAGACGTTGAACGTCGCTCTCAGGAGCCTCAGTACACGAGTCCTTCCATTACGGTTCCACAGAAACCTGTGAACGTTTCCTCGATATCTGTCTCCCCGGGCGGATGTGCACATCCGTGCACTTGTAACATCAACCGTCACAGCGTACGACCCGCGCCAGAACCTGAACAACACCTCCATAAAGCTGGGTATCAGGCACGCGCCCACCTCCAGACAGTTGTCGACAGACACTCCATTCGGACTTCCGGCACCGACATCGAACACCGGCGGCACCTTCGTCCAGGAGCTCGACTCCTGTACCACCGGCCGGTGGGGGAGAATAAGGTGAGGTGAGGGCTCGCCGTCTCCTGGCTCCTGCAACCTCAGCCATCACATCAGTGTGCTCAACCAGGAGATGGACTGTCCGGTCCTGCTAAGAGTGAGGGCACCCAAATGGCGCTCACCCACATGATTGACCTCCAGCTTGCTAACATTGCACTGGAAAAAATGGCTGATTCTTTTTTTGATCCAACGCTAAGCTGGACTATAATATGAGTGATTTTTGTGGCTCACGTTATCGGGATATTTGTACACGTCTTACGTTCAGTAACTTAAGCAGACCGGAGAAAGCTCAATTTACACCGAATGGAAATTTCGCGGGACTGTTAGTGTAGTTGAATTTCTCAGGCGCCTTCCTGTAATGGTCTGCCGTGGTTCAGTAACTAGTTTTGTAATATAATTTGGGAGACTCATACCTGCGTGCTTGATTTTGTGAAACAAAAGAACTTGATGAATTTCTCGTCGTGTTTTAAGCTCATCCAATCCCTATTCCGACCTAATTTTTCCCTCATGAGATTCTATATAGTGCACCTGTGATTAATCTAGTTGCTCTTTTTCGTAATTTTCAAGTCTGAGTGCATCCGATATTGTTATATGCCCGTCGTATATGGTATCTGCGTAGTCAAACAAAGGCCGAATAAAAATTTTGTACAAGTGTAAGAGGATTTGCTTTGAAATTTTACTTGTAATAGGATAAAGAGGGCTTAGTGCACAATTGACCTTTGGGATAATGTCGTTTATGTGACTATGGGAACGTATGTCAGAAGAAAATGTTAGGCCGAGGTGTTTATGATTTTCTATGTTTGGTATTGGCTGGCTTCCCATTCTGTGTTTTAAGGGTTTACATGTGAATGTGAATTTGTGTGTTTGTTTGTGAATTTGTGTTCACTCTTACATGTGAATGTTTGTTGGATCGTTTTTGCCGCGTTAAATTGTATGCCCCATTTTGTTCCAAATTCGTGTATAATATCAAGATCTTTTTGAATTGATTGTTGTGCTTCTAGTGAGCCTTGGGTGTACGAAGAGCAAAGCGACGTGTCATCAGCGAAAAACGTATTTCATTTGTAATCATGTCCGCCAAGTCATTTAAATATATTAATGCCAAAAGGGTTCCCAAAACAGAACCCTGCGGGCAGCCCGCATTTATGGTAATTGGTGATGATAGGCTGTTTCCTACCCTTACACGCTGTGTTCTATTTTCTAAGTATGATTGTAGCCAATTTAAAGCAGTATCGGTAATCCCACAATTATTTTTGCACTTAAAAATAAGTCCTGCATGCCATATAGTATCAAAATATTTTCGTATATCCAAATATATACATGTAAAGTCAAGATTTCGATCTAAGGATGAATATAGAGTATCTATCAAGTAGAGCAACTGTAGTTGGGTCCCATGATATGGACGGGAACCACTTTGTTTCCCAGAGAGTATATTGTTTTCCGTTATGTGTGAATAAATTCGTTTAAAAACTAACTTTTCTAGAATTTTGGACACACACGATAAGAGGCTAATTGGCCCATAATTTGTGGGATCAGAGCATGACCCTTTCTTTTTTAATATGGGCGATACATTAGCTTGTTTCCATTCCTTGGGGAAAACTCCGAGTGATAAGGATTTGTTAGATAATTTAGTAACGGGTTTGTAGATAAGAATAGCAATTAATTTAAGCAGCCTTGGAGGTATTTCGTCAGGTAAAAATTTAAACAAAAAAAAAAAAAAAAAAAAATAAACAACAGACTGTTGATTTATTTGGATTCACATGGCTGAGCTGGTGAAAAACTTCATCTTTAGTGACTTGCATTTCTGCCAAACTTGGAAAGCTATGATTATATTGTGCGTCCATAGAGGGTAGTTACAAGTTGTTAGGTGATTGGGATTGTTCCGCAAAATGCGCGTTCAAGAGTGTTGCCTTCTCTGTATCATCAATAATTGCACCATTTGAACCATCTAGGGGTGGTATGCTTTGGGACATCGTGGTACCAATTATCCCCTTTAAAATTTGATGGTATTTCCGAGGGCTATGCTTGCATTCTCCTAATTTCCTAACCTGGCTCTTAATGTAGCAATTTTTTTCGTGATTTGTTAAGTTCGGTGAATCTGTTCCGTTGATCTTTCCAATTATTCCAACTAGACCATGTCTGTATCCTTTTGGCACTTCTAAATAATCGGTCTCGTTTTCTGATATTTCTCTTCAGCTCAGAATTAGCCCAAGGCTTGCTTGCCCCGTTGATTTTATAATTTTTTGGGGCATAGCTTCTTTTGCGGATTGAATAATAACATCAGAAAGCAATTTTGCGGCTTCATCAACGTCTTTTCCTAAAACATCTTCCCAGTCTACATTTTGGGGGAATGTGATGATTTTGTCGCTGTCTAGCTTATCAAAGTCCGATAGTTTCTTATTATAGATTTGGTTGTTCGACTTGGTTATATTTAAAGTTGCAAATATAGGGTAATGATCAATATTTGACAATGGAGGTAAGATACCAAATTCAGAAACCATTTCTTTGTTTGAAGTAATGATTAAGTCTCTAAGATTTTCTACTTCGTTCGCGAGTATTGTCGGTTCGTTTATAAGTTGGAAAAGTTGCAGCATGTTAATTGTTTCCAAAATATCGAAGTCAAATGGGGTAACTCTTCCCTTGGGGTACGACTGGTTCAAGAAAATATTGCCGGCATTAAAGTCGCCCATAACAAGGATAATTGATGGATTCGACAGCAGGGCTAAGGACATGACTATCATTAAATTTGTCAATAAATGACTTAATAGTTCAGCCTGATGACAGATTCCGTGGGAGGTATGTGCAGCATATTATGATCGATGAATCTTTAATCTTCACCAGACACCATATCCATTCCACATCATCAAGTTCTATGTGGTTGAGTCTTTTGACTGCGAGTGCCGTGCTTACATAGATTGCAACCCCACCTCCTTGGCGAGTCCTGTGCCTCGTCAGTGGATCATGGAATTTGTCTAATCTGTAAAGACTTGGGTTGACCTGGTTGCTTAGTTTTGTCTCAGTTAATAATAATATATCCACACTATTTTGAGTTGTAAATTGTGCGACCTCACTAAGTCTTGCAGGGGCCGTGATGCTGTTTATGTTTACGTGGCTTATTTATATTCGTGCTCAATCGAAGAATGGAGGACCGGGGTTATTCCAATACCAGACATAATGAGGAGTATCCTGAGATAATGTGTTTGATTCCAAAGATCAATGATTACATTTGTCTTGGCACCGGTGCCACGAGTCCCCATTTTATATTCGGAGTGTCCGTGTACGTGATTTCGTGCCACACGCCGTGAACGATGTGAATTTAGAATGGGTTGGTTCAAGAGCTTTTTAATGTTACTATGTGAAAACAAGACACAGCAAAACCAGTTGGTGGAGACAGGTGCAGACACAGTAATGAGACAATGGTGCATACCCTAGGAACAGCGGTGGTGGGCAGCGCACTTTCAATATTTTCCTCCCTTAATATACGAGTGTTAGGCGTAGCTCGTGAAGATCACGACACAAAACAGTACTCATAATGGAGCAAGTTTGGGAATATTTCACAGAATCAAGATATATACGAGACTTCACACCATGCATGTCGCTAAAAACGCACGTACAGCCTTATGGTCATACTATGCAACTGGTTATGCCCAGATGCGAGAACATGCATCCGACAGCGCCCAGACAGTTACTCACCGTGGGATTAGCACGCAAGCACTGGTACTCGCGCCCCCATTGGCTGGGTCCCCCTAGGATAATCCTGGCTGCGCCACTGCCTTTAAACTTTCGTTCACTTGATATATACGCGCTTTTCCGTTTACATGCATTTGCATTGGCGTACATTTCCTCTTACGCAGTTTTTCATTAACGTACATTTACACTTGCGTACCATTGATCATACATACATTTGCGCTGACGTACTTTTGCGTTTGTGTACATTTGCGCTTATGCACATTTGCCATAAGCACATTTGCGTCTACGTATATTCACCCACGTGCATTTCCCATAGGTGTTGAGTTCTGGAAATTATTGGGAGAGCACTATACATGAAGGCAATGGGTGGGCCTAAATGGATCGGGGGGAAGCATATGACATAGGGTCACATGTTAAAAAGTGAAATCATTTGGGAGGGGGCGCAGCACCCCAACATCGGGGGTGGGGTTGCGGCAAAGTGCCCTCACGAAAGCATACAAAGCTACACCCCTGGCATGTGCCATACGTATATTTGCTTATACGTGCATACATCATACGTACATTTGACACAGGTGATTTTGAGCTGATATACACCTGAGCTTACGCACATCTGTTGTACGTACTTTATCCGCACATTTGCTGACATACATTTGCCATATGTACATTTCCTGACATATATCTGGCATGCTTACATTCGCTGACATACATCTGCCATGCGTGTATTTGCTGACATATTTCCTCTTCGTCCATTTGCTGACATATTTTCCCTTCGTATATTTGCTGTCGTACATTTGTCGTACGTACAATTACCGGCATACGTCTGCTATACTTACATTTGTCCTTTCGTGCACTTGTCCTATAATCATATTTGGTCATATCAACGTGATTTATAGCAACCATAACATGGCATATCACATTCATTTCAATCTTCCCATTTTTCATGTTCCTGGCACCGCCTATGTCATTTTTTTTACATTGCTTAGAAGTAGGCAAGAATATCCATTCAGTATTGTACCTATGATTTGCGCTAGAGGGGAGGGCATGTAGGTTTTGGAAATGGCCCACTTACACATTTTTTAAAAGTGCCCGGATTTCGACCCCTTTTTCAAAGGGAACGATTTTATTTTGTAAATACAATACGCAGTGACCAATTTAATTTCACTGTGAAGGGGCCCAATCTATAGACAGGTGACGTCATGGTCCCGCCCGTCACCATGGCGACGTGTGCTTCCTGATTGGCTGCAGACTCCGGATAGAGCAGTGCCCACCCAGACCACCCGGAGTGTGCGCCTCTGCTCTTGTGTTGTGTCCCGCCACGCTCCCCGAGTTATCGAAGGCCATAAGCCGTATGAGCTCGTCTCGAGCGGTGGGAGTTGATGGCGTACCATTGTTTGCGGTCAAGCGATGTTTTGCAGTGATCGGCCCGCACCTGCTCCACCTCGTCAACACATCCATCACCTCACAAACCTTCCCGAGTGCTTGGAAAGTCGCCCGCGTCACTCCCATTCACAAATCTGGCACGCGACATGATGTGAACAACTTTCGGCCTATCTAGAATCTCTCTGTTCTCTCCAAAATCACGGAAAAAGTCGTTTGCTCCCAACTTGTGGCTTATCTGTTCTCGAACAATATTCTGTCCCCGTTTCAGTACGTCTACCGCCCCATTCGACGGAGGACGGTCATTCGACGGAGGACGCCTTGCTCGACGCTGTCGAATGGATCTCTAGGGCCATCGACATTGGTCATGTCGCGTCGTTAACGACGATTGACTTAAGTAAGGCCTTCGACAGCGTTGACCATGGCGTTCTCCTGAGTAAGCTGGGGTGGTACGGCATCCCGTCCCCGTGGTTCAAAAGCTACCTCTCTGATCGGAAGCAGATGGTCTCGGGCGGCTCCTCCACACTCCTCCTAACCCACGGTGTCCCTCAGGGGTCTATCGTTGGGCCGATCCTGTTCCTCCTCTTCAGCAATGATCTGTCCTCCTTCCTTCCTCACGGTCGCCTTGTGGCCTACGCTGACGACACCGACCTCCTAGACCACTCTGCTCCTGACGTCGTCAGCCTCTCCCACCTTCGGTTGCGGGTCGAGGAATCTCTCCATTCACTCCAAAAGTGGTTCCAGTCCAATAGGAAAAATCTATCCACCCGGCCCCAGCAGTGAAAGTGCTCGGAGTATTCCTCGACCAGCAGCTGACGTGGGAGAAGCACATATCCTCCATCATCCGGAAGTGCACCGCCATCATCGTGTCACTCTTCAAATTCCGGCAGCACTTCACCCCTGAAGTCCTGAAGCTCCTCGTCCAAGTCCATGTGTTCCCCCATATCCTTTACTGCCTTTCCGTATGGTTTGGGGCAGATGAGTGCCGCATGAAGCGAGTGCAGAAGTGCATAAACTTCGCGGCTAGGCTGGTCACTGGAAGACGGAAGCACGACCACATCTCGTCCTCTCTGCGCGAGTTGGGCTGGGATAGGATTGAGGAGATGGTGCGACACCGTGACCTGTGCAACGCAAACAAAGCCATACACGGCGCGAACTGCCCACCTGCCATCAGGGAAATGTTTGTTGAACGCTCGGCTGTGTCGGAGAGAAGCACTCGTGCTACCGATGCTGGGGCACTTCACCTGCAACGGTGTAGGTTAGCAGCCACCCAGCTTTCTCCTACCGCTCCACTCTCCAGTGGAATGCGCTTCCCGGTCAAGCACGCGACACAATTAGCCGTGCTACCTTCGTGCGTGCTATCAGTCTCAACCATACAACTAGGTAGCTAGGTGACCTGCGTGAAGAACCATACCAGAGTCGCAATGCTAGTCTGTATTGGATGTCATGAGCAGCTGAATGAATTTCTAGGCGGTATTTTCACGAAGCTGCACCGTCCGTAAATTGTAAAGTGATTTTATCGTTTATCTTTTACAATTTTATCTATCGTGATGGCAGGAATGTGATCAATTGACTAGGTATTTTCGTAAATTCCACCATGTGGCAGTGCCTTAATAAATGACATGACATGACATGAGACTCGCTTGGGGTTTCGCGCCAAAAGAACCCCGGCGTCGATAGTGGGAATAAAGCTGGGCGGGAGGTGGCGCGCTGTCCGCCCGCGCAGTGCGAAGTGAGTCGGTCTCTGTGGTGCCCAAGTGCCCTAGGGGCTTGGACCAACGTCTACAAATGTACCACCATTGCTTCCGATTCACCGTATTTCAACCCTACTTCCCTCACCCAGCTCGAAGGTTTTTCTTTAGGTATCCCTTGATAAATCACCTCACACCGCTGAAATTACACCTGTACAACCCACTTGGGTAAAATTTTCCGATTGCAGACATTCTAGTTAACAACGCCCGGTTGCCAACACGCCAACGCTCGTGCGCGTGCACACTCGCCTTGCACATTCGGCGCATTCTCCACACTTCGAGCGATTCTCTGCTTTCTGCTAGGCCTACTACGTTTTGCTAGTTGCTGCCACATAATGGTCTTGTGCCATACTTGATGTGTGGAATGCTTCGTATCGGTGTTCGCCTGGACAAATGTATTAATTCAATTCGATGATTATTTTTTGTCTTCCAACATTTCTTGTCCTTAAGAAATCCGGATGACAGCTGAGCTTTGATTGCGCGTCATCGAATTTTGGGACTACCAACGGGAATTTGTGGTCCCGAGAGAGATATTTAGCGGGCTCGGTGCCAGTTCGCTGGGCGCATTGCGCTTAGTTGGGCTTCAGCTCGATTTAGGTGGGCCCTGGCGCAAATTTTGCGGCCCGCGCGAGTTTTCTGGGGCGCGCTGTATTTAATTAGAGGAAACAAGGTGCCCTACGGCAATTTTGGGGTGGGGGCCCAATGCGAATCGATGAGCCCCTACGCGATTTTTGGGAACCCTGGCTCGATTCTTGGGAGCCAATCACTTCAAGAGGGGGGGGGGGAGGGCTTTTGTAAGTCACTGCGGTTGCTCATCGAGCTTCTTTTTCAGCGGATGGCACCCTTCAGAGTAGAAAGGCCCTTCGGATAATTTTCTTTCGGGATCTGTTCTGAATTCCCGGTGTCCGGGTCCATTTGATCGGTTCTGTAGTTATTTTTGTGGGGTAGAGTTATATTTTTATGCGCCTCTCGCGCGATATTTGTGGGCCCCAATACGATTATTCGGGCTCCCGGTGCAATCGTTTTTCGGTGCCTCGAAACGTTCCTTTTCCGAGACCTGACGCATTAGTTTGTTTGTTTTTTGCGGGGGTCTTTAACTCGATTTGTGAGGCCACAGAGTGACATTCCCTGTTTAGCTGATGTTTAGGAAGCTAGCGGCTACTTTTGAAGCTCTGGCACGTCTATTTGGTCCCCAATATCATTTTCAAGGGCTTCGATGAAACGTTGTTGGGCTTCAGTACTATTTTTGGGCTCCGGCGTCACTTGGGATCCCTAGCGCGAGTTTTAGTAGCCTCGATACGATATTGGGGGTCCAACACATTTTCGGGGATTTTGGCGCGACTGTTGGGGGCTCATAGTGATCTTCCATGTCCAGATTGTTTTTTTGTCCTTCTTTCATTGTTTTGGGTAGTCCCGATGATAATTTGCGGGCCCCGGTGCGACCCGTGAGCCCCTAGCGTGATTTTCAGGTGCCCGGCCGCGACGTTTTGGTATCCCCAATCTCGTATATTCCGGGGCCCATACCCGACATTTTGTGGTCCCCATCGAGATTTTAAGAGCCCCGGCCCGACTTTATGGGGACTGCAATGCGATTTTTAGGGGCCCCAGCCAGATCGTTCAGGCCCAGCATGATTTTTGAGGACCTGGTTCATTTGTATGGGCCCCCATCGTGATTTTTAAGGAGCCCGGCACGATTTTGTTCCACCCCCAGTGTGATTTTGTTCCACTACCAGTGTGATTTTGTTTCACCCCCAGTGTGATTTTGTTCCACCCCCAGTGTAATTTCCAAGGGTCCCGTCCGACATTCAGGGCCCACCGCGTGATTTTCAGTGGCTTGGCCCGTCTGTTTGGGGCTCACAGTGTCATTTTCAGTGGCTTGGCCCGTCTGTTTGGGGCTCACAGTGTCATTTTCAGGGGTCTTGGTGACACTTCTTCGGCCTCCAGAGTGTTTTCCAGGGGTCCCGGCACGACCTTTAGGGGAACCCAACGTGATTTTCAAGGGGCCCGGCACGACTACTGGGGGACCAACGGGATTATCGGGCCCCGGTTCCCCTTTTTGATCCCCCACCGTTATTTATAGGGGCCATGGAGCACATTTTGGCGCCCCAATGCTATTTTGAGCGGCCTCGGTGCGATTTCAGGGGCCCCAGCGTCATTTTCAGAGGCCCTTGTGTGACTTCTTTGGGCCCGGGTGCGATTTAGAGGGGCCCCACCGGGATTCTTAGGGGGCCCAGTGCAATTTTTCCGAACCCCGGCGCAATTCCTGGTGCCAACACAACCTCTCAGGGGCAACTGCTCCCTTTGCTTCTACCCCCGTTCGGTACGCCACTGATCTCGAACCAATTTTGCTTCTGCTCCAGAAGCAGGAACTTGGTCACCAACTCGAACGGAGTAAGGAATCCCAGAGGGTTGAATGAATAGCTTCGCAATGTGGCTCAGCACGACACGCTTCGCAGGCACTTCGGACGGGCTTCGTAGGTTACGAGGAAGCGCTACGCCATCGAACGAGAAAACGTCATCGTCTGGAACTCACTTGACCACTTGAACCCAGACGCACTCAGGATGGCCACCACCCTATTCGCCGTGCGCCTCGTCGAACACATTGGCCTCTTCTGTTCAGTGATGACGATGATGATTCATTCATCAATGATGGGGTCCCGAAAACCATGTGTGACAGAAGCAACAACCGCCAACTCACCATGTAGCGTAAGTGACAGAGCTAAGGGCATAACATAGGTTAGAAGGTAGAACGGAGGGTTGCAGCATCAAACCAGCTCATGCTCGACACTTCTCCCGTCGCTCCACATCTGGTTACTACACTACCCGACCGATGGTCTCTAGTTTTGCACACCCGCAGCGAACAATTTCCCAACTCTGTCACAGCACCGTTCTATCCGCTCATAAGAGTTGGAAGTGCTCTTGGTGGATGTTTAGTGTGGCACGAGTTACGGTCGTGAGAATACCACAAAATGTCCTTGGAACCAGAAGAAACCACCGGACGTTTGCTAACGCCGGTACACTCCTGCTATCTGTTGACCGAAAGTGCAACTACAGATGGATGATTTCACCGCCAGGGTGTCACCAGCTCCGGAGACATGCTGCGTCAGGAAGGAGGTTTTTCTTTAGGGAATGTGACGGTGTAACGATTGCTTGCTCCTGCGGGACTGTTCGACATGCGCTTCGACAGCGTCATGCCAGTGTCGGCCATCACCGACTGCACCTCAGCCGTTTCAGTCAAATGCTAGTCAGTCGCTTCAATCAGCGTGGTACCCGATAGCTGTTCGTTATTGGACATGTAGCACACGGACAGAGGAGACACGGGGACAGGCTGGACACTGGGGCACCGGCACTGGGACAAGTGGGACACCAGGACATCAGGCCATGGACAGGTGGGGCACAGGAACAGATGGGACACGGGGACAGGTGGGACACTGGGGAACCGGCACCGGGACAAGTGGAACTCTGGGACACCAGCCCATGGACAGGTGGAACAATGGGACAGGTGGAGCATAGGGACACTAGAGGGCCAGGCCACAGGGACACTAGAGGTCACACTAGAGGGCCAGGCAATAGGGCCAGACCAGAGGGTCACACCAGAGGCCCAGGCAACCTAAAATGCTGAGCAAGACACAACCTAATTTTGGGAACATCTGCCAGTATTTAGAATAAATTAAATCCCATAGCTAATCAGACACCGACTCTTCAAAAGACTCATCGCCTGGGTCTAGCCGGCTCGGGTCTCTCGTACGCTGAAAAATGTATCCGATAGTTCAAGGTAAACCTGTTTGGCTGTGTTTTCTCTGGCAAGTAACACTGGTCCCTTGTTTATTTTTGCACCGTTGCCGACGAAGCCATCTTAACTACCTGCTGCATAACATGTTCATTACAAATTCTTGGCAACATCTATTCATCGTGTGAGCACACTACAGCACAGCACACGGACCATCAGTCAGCCAGCTGCCACAATGCATCGCTGGCGCAAAATCAGTAGGCATCTCCCTTGATAGTTTAAGTCTTCCCCTCTCTCGCATGTGTCACAGCCTGCACTTGCGGACAATAAATCCTCAGTGACCATATATCGGGTTGGACAATAATGATTATGCACATCGCGTAAGGTAGGAAAGACAGATAGTGCTGAAAACAGCGCGAACTCTATGCGGCACCCACCGACACTATTTTCGACAGGTTGAGCGGCCACCGATGACTGGAGTCCGTGACGTGACGTGACGAGTGCCGTCGGATTGGATCGGATTGGATTGAACGACGAGTGCCGTCGGATTACAAAGCCGAACTGCACGCCGGACGAGACAGACGCAGCACTGGGCGGCCGGCGGCCGGTGCTGGGCTTTGTGCCTGCATTGGCCTGTGAACACTGGACAGGCCCCGGACTGCGGGTGGGGGCGGCTGGTGACGGCTGGTGACGGCTGAGGCGGCGTGATCGACACAGGAGCAGATTACCAGCGCCTGTGGAGCGGCAACATCGACGGCGACGCCACGGGAACATGTGGCAGGCATTGGGAGGCGACGGTGGCCGCGTTGTACGGGCAGCCGGTCGGAGCTGAGATGCCACCTGCGCCACCGTACCGGGTGCACCAGCTGCACCACGACCTCAAACTAGCCGATCTGCTCTGCGCTCCAGCTGTGCACCGGCGGCGGGTCCAGGCTGCGCGGCAGCGTCGGCGTGTGTGATGGCTCCCCGGTGCGCGCGCCCCAGTGAAAACACGGCACCCACAGCGTTCCCTCTGAACGGTAGAACTTCTGGACGAATCATCTCTTCTTGTATGTTTATGGGTTCGGAAGCCGATCGCGCCTCGCCTCCTTGGTTGGATACTTGTCCAATGCTGATCCGGGATCGAACGACGCTGCTCTCACACTGCTGATGCTGATAGTCAGTCTGCCGTTCACCGTATCGTTTGCCATACTCATGCGGTGTGCTGACTGATGCTTCTTTAGTATGACACTGCTCGCTTGGTGGCCCTGCTGTGCGGCGTGACTCATATGAATGCCGACAGTAGCCGGTTTACAGCACGCCTATAGCCGTGCCCTGCATAGCCACCAGCTTTGCACTTGCCTTTTCATGTTGTCGCTCAGAGAGCTGGATGGCAGGCCACTGGTCGCAGGCTTCACTGGCGAGCTGGGTCACACTCCCCTCGCCAAACAAGTAGTTTGTGTGGCATGGCCAAGATGTCCCCTGGATCAGTGGCGTACCGAAGGGTTGGGGAAATGGGCACAATTGCCCATCTGAGAGGTTGGTGGGCCCCCAAGAATCGAACTGGGTTTGGAAATTTTTTGTCGGGCCTCTACAAATCACACTGGGAGCCCAAAAACGTCGCATCAGGGCCTCTGAAAGTCACATTGGTGTCCCCAAGAAGTCATACAAGGCCCATCAAAATCATGCTGGGCCCCAAAACATCTCGCCGGGCCCCTGAAAATCATGCTGGGACCCCAAAAGTAGTGCCGCAGCCCCCGGACCCTTAGACCCATTTCCAATTTTCGTCCATCGATTTTAAGTGGTGTGGTGAGTATGGGGCGGAGACTATTATGCTATGCCGTGTGACTATGGCCGAATTTTCTGCGGACAGGACGAATCCACACGTTTTGCACCAACTTGCTGTGCTGTCTAGACCTGCTTGAATGGCTTAATCAGGCTTTAGGAAGCATTGTGTTGTTCAAATGGCTGTCCTCCGCCAATGTGTTAGGCGTTAGACGCGATGTGAAAGTAGGCATCGGAAGATTTCCAATAAAGAAAGAAAACAGGTAGGTTCCTGATGCCATCTAAGAACTTTGAATATGTGTCCGCGACAAGCGCTCACGGATGCCCACTAATGTGTGCGCGAATAACATTGTCTCACGTTATGAGACTGTCTCCAGAAAATGTGATGCAAAATTCATTTATTACCGTAATCTTACCTTCAGATGTCAATTGCATTGCCAATTACACTGATATCTTGCACATATTGTTATTTTGCGTATTGTCTTTTGCAACTATATTCTGGTGATCATCCGCCATAGGCGGCGGGCCGCCGGCGGCGTCACCCGCGACCCACCGCCGATCGCCCACCACTGAGGGTATGGCGGGCCGCGAAGCCATTCCCTGAATGTCAATAGGTCCCAACGCACAAATTACAGGCAGATTTCTAGATTTGAAACTATGCGCGATGTGCCTGGCATGAGACCCGCCACCATTGGAGTTGAGACCGAAGTGTTCCCTCGATATTGTTCAAGGATACTACGCGTATCGGCGTTGAATGGAAGGTACGCATCTAGCACCGTGAATTTTCACTATGTAATTTTGACGTGGCAGGGCCGATGTTGTTCGGTATTGATGAAAGTTGGAACTTCCATTTTTGCCGTCCTGCCACTCGGCGGCCCCATAGGTCCTATGGGCAGCAAATGTTGGCGCCTGACACGTATCGAACTACTCCAGATCCTCAATGATGCCTCACAACTATATGTAAAATGTTAAAATGTCAGGGTTGGACATCTTCTTTTTTTAAAGAATAGAGCATAGCACCAGGTTATATTATTGCTTTGATGCCGCTTTATTTCAGCCCATTGGAAATTAGTTCCATGACATGGAAAATCTAATATATAATTGTAATGAATATTAGGTGATAATGGGACAAGTCCTGGAATTGAGTGCAAAAATGGAAGGGCTAAAGCTTCATGGAAGCAATTCAAAATGATATGAAAACGTAACACGTTCGATTTCCGTGTAGTTAAGAACATTGGAAATTGTCAGCACATTATACAGAAGCTGTGTGACACATTTTATGACAAGAAGTTGAGTACCCAATTGCCCCCATTTCACTTCATGACAAAGTGACAGGGTGGAATGATTTGGTAATATACCGAACCATACATAAGAGAGCTTGTTTTGATGTTGTTAAAAATTTTCCATGGGAAAACACTTGTACCTCCTGTAGAAACTAGAATATGACATTAGTCATAGCAAGCCCATTGTGGTGGTGTTCCTTCATAAACCCACAACCAGAGCGGCGCCACCAGTATTATGTCCGCTCATGACGCCTAGCGAGTGAATATTGAAGTGACGTGTCGGTATGAACAGCAAGCATGTCGTTAACCATGATGAGGAAGGGGCTCGGTCAGAGCACGCTCCGCTGTGCCAGGCCCTGATCCTGAGGTGTGCTGTTTGATGTTATTGTTTAGGCCTATTGCTATCCAAGGGACGTCTCTGGATAACAGATAGCATGGAGTGGGGGAGAAGGGTTGGGGGTGGGGGGCACTCCAGCGTACCCGGAGGGGCGCCATTTCCCAGCCGGAAGGGTACTACCTTCTTGGAGGTGGCACATGCCCCCAGTCCCCCTCTTTTATCCGCCCCTGTGAAATGATTGGTAATGATACCACAATGGGATAGAAAGTTAGGTTCGAACTCAGAATATAACAACGGTCAGAGGTCTTACGATATTTTTATCTCCTGTTTTCTATTCATATACTTAACTTAAATGGGGCCCAGTGGCTCTTATTACTCCTTAAAACCGGCACTTGACGTCACAGCCAGCATGGCCGCCGTTTTCGGTCCCTACGTTTGATGGCCATGTTTGTTAGATTCGAAAGTAATGAACACGAAGGTGGTTAAAGTTACGAATACTGTGTTTTACGAGTGCTTACTTAGTGTTTGTTAGTGGTTACGAATACTGTACACCAGAAACACACGGAGGATAATTATAGGGGCGGATTCATGAATTGTCATGGGGGCACATTTCCGAAGTGGTGCCATTTCTTGAGAGGAGCGCATCTACGAAAGTACCTGGAGGGGCGCCTCGCCGAAAAATTCGAAAGGGGTGCACTCTAGCCTGCCGGTCTTTCCTTCCAATTGTGTACCTTGCCATACGTTTTCCTATGAGGCGCCTCTCGCTGAAAAATTCGAGGGGATGCGTTCGAGCCTTCCCAGGGGGAGGGCCACCACTTGCCATGGGGGCACATGCCCCAGCATCCACTCCTGGGTAATTAGGAGTAATCTCCAAGATTCAGATATGCGCCAGCGCCGCTTTTCGATAGCCGCCACAACGTCGACCTCGCGGTGGGAGAGCCGGGAGTTGCTGAGATGCAACATGTTGGCTGACCTCGCGAAAACCCCCATGAGATTATCGTCAAATATCGTTAATTTACCTACAAGAAGCGTGTCGCATGTCCCTTCATCCGGCTGGCATGGACATGCTCTAGGATTTCTAGTGGGGATTATGCTGGTGCATGAATCTCACCCGGGTCTGGGCTTTATCACTCAGATTTCCCAGTAGGAATCCCTGCGGGATTCACCTTGGGAATAGGATAAAATCACTCGGAGACTGTGTGGGAATCCCATTGGTATTCCTACGATTCCCGCAGGGATAGTGTAGAATCCCACGGGGACTGTCTTGGAATGTCAAGGGGATTGTATATGATCCCACGGAGACTCCCGTGGAAACATCATGCAAGTGCATTGGATTCCTACGGGGATTGCCACAATTGTCATCATCAATCAAGTGTCAATGAGTCTCATCCTATCCGGAATTCTTTGGGAATCACTTGGTGCACCAACCGGGATTGTGTGAAATCCATGGGAATGTCCCATAGGGAACCGCATGGAATTCCCACACGATCGTCTCATTGGGACTGTTTGATGTCCTAACGAGGACAATGCCCTGTGATTTGTTCACCAGGGCCTGCGCCCGGCATGTAGCCGGACGCCGAGTGCCGTAGTCAGTTTACATAGGCCGTGTGTGTAGGTCAGAGTCGCTGCCGAGGCCCGACACGGCTGTGCTCGGGCCTCGGCGCAGTCGGCTCGGGCCTGTGCCCGAGGCACGAGCCGGGCCAGCGCCGAATGCGCAGCATTGATATGTTGCGTCGGGCCGCTTAAGAGAATCCTGGCTGCGCCGCTGGAGGAGCCATGGCCGCCGGCGACCGTCTCGTAATGCAAATGGCGATGTATCGTGCCGCTGGGCCTGACGAATAGTCTACTCGGACTACTGCCGTGAACGCAGCAGTTGTGGCCGGCGCCCTGAGAACAGCGTGCAGGAGCACCCGGTCTGGAGCACCAGGAGCATCTGGAGTACCCTGTCGGCTGGAACAGCCGGCCGGGAGACCAGCCGACATGGCACAGCGGTCAGCTGGCGGGGCCTGCTTCGTCAGACCATCTACACCATCATGCTCAGTCAGCTGCTGACCAGTAACGGCGCGTCGTTGGCGTTCGTCGGTTTCTTCACGACGGAGGTGTCGCGGCCCACCAGTCAGCTGGTGCTGTCACCTGGGCAGGTGACGTGGGTGGGCTCCGTGTTCATGCTCGGCACGCTGGCCGGCTTCCTGACGTCGATGGTGGTGGCGGTGCGGCTGGGCACCGCCACCACCGCCTCGTGCTAGTCTCGGTGCCGGTGCTGGCCGCCGGCTGGCTGCTCATCAGTTTCGGCTCGGACGTGCGGTACGTACTAACTGGTCGCGTACTGGTCGGCGTTGGCATCGGTCTGCCAAACAGCACCATCAGAGAACTCCATTTGTGAATCGTCGTCAACCCACGTGCGTGGCGTGATGCTTGCTCTCAGTAACATCTTCATCCAGATCGGCATTCTGACTGGATACACGTTGGCGTGGGTGTTGCCCTGGCGCACAGCATCGCTGCTGATGGGCCTGGTGCCCGTGGTCGTGCTGACGTTCGGTGTGCTCTTCTTCCCCGAGTCGGCACGGTGGATGCTGACGCACGGACATACCGAGGCCGAGGCGCGCCGCTCGATCGTCTTCTTCCAGGGCGCCGACCATGACGTGGACGCCCAAGTTGCTGCCATGGTGGCCTCGCTGGGCGACGGCCACCAGCAGACCACGTCGGTCGTGGCGTTGCTGAGGCAACTGCTAGAGCGACGTTATCTGCGACCGCTGCTGATCGTGATCTGCCAGATGTTCCTGTTCGTCTTTACTGGCGGCATGACTGTCTCGTCCTACGCCAGCGTCATCTTCGGCGGTAGCTCCGGTGGTCCTTACCGAGACGCGGTCGTCATGTCAGCGCTGCAGGTGGTGGCCGGCCTCAGCATCAGCAGTCTTATAGAACGCTTCAGTCGCGGCAGCCTGCTGGTCGTCTCCGGGATGGCGGGTGCTGTCGGCTGCACTCTCGCCGGCATCTTCTTCCACTGGCGGGAGACACTCGCCGGTTACGATTGGCTTGCGACGGTCGGCCTGCTCGTGCACGCCGTCACCTTCGTCATGGGCATCAGTCCCGTCACCTGGATTCTTTCCGGCGAACTGCTGCCGAACGCCGTGCGAGCAGTCACCAGCCCCATCATCAACTCCTTCTTCGGCGTCTTCTTGTTCCTGCTGACGGAGATGTTTCCAAGATTGACAGACAGCCTAGGCCAAGGTGGAGCACTGTGGATGTTCGCCGTGATGAATGTCGTCCAGGTGGTGTTCGCCGTCTGCGTGTTGCCACACACCAGCCGTATGTCACTGGAGGAGATCCAGGCCATCTTTGAGGCGAAAACAGTCTCAGTCTCAGTCGTTGTCCGCAGCCATGATAACGCTGCTCTCGAGCGATACGATAACTCGGGATAGGAAATGGAGGAAATACCGAGCAGTGACAAGCTTGCCCTGGATACATCGGTTGTGAACTGGTTGACGATTTTTTATAAATATGATCGATACCTATCAAAAGGAAGGCAAGGATAAGCGGAGGTATACTCTTGTATGTAAGTCAAGTAATGAAAGGTGTTGCGTGTGTGTCTGTGTGTGTGACTGTGTGTGTGTCTTTGTGTGTCTCTCTGTGTGTGTGTCTGTGTGTGTGTTTATGTGTGTGTGTCTGTGCGTGAGTGTCTGTGCGTGTATGTCTGTGCGTGTGTGTCTGTGCGTGTTTGTCTATGTGTGTGTGTGTGTGTGTCTGTGCGTGTGTGTCTGTGCGTGTGTGTCTGTGCGTGTGTGTCTGTGTGTGTGTGTGTGTGTCTGTGTGTGTGTGTCTTTGTGTTTGTCTGTGTGTGTGTCTATGTGTGTGTGTCTGTGCGTGAGTGTCTGTGCGTGTATGTCTGTGTGTGTGTGTCTGTGCGTGTGTGTCTGTGCGTGTGTGCATGCACCGGTGTATCTGTGCGTGTGTGTCTGTGTGTGTGTCTGTGTGTGTATGTGCGTGTGTGCGTGCGTGTGTGCGTGCGTGTGTGCGTCCGTGCGTGCGTGTGTGCGTGCGTGTGTGTGTGTGTGCGTGTGTGTGTGCGTACGAGCTTGCGAGTGTGTGTGTGTGTCAGAGGGTAGGGGTGGGGGGTCGGGTTGGCAGAATCGTGGCCTTGAAGGGTGCCAGTTGTGCGCTGCGATTGGTTGTTGTTCGTTAGTGTGTTGTTCAAGTTCAAGATGATGCGTAGGAGTTTCCGAGTTGTAGGGCGAGTGGTCAAAAATGTCATGATTGGACCCCCTCTGTTACATCCGAATACCACATCCTGATGGCGCGTTAAAGCACGACGAGTGAACCGAAAGTAACGACGTCTGACCCGGTGAAATGGATGCTGTATGAGTCGAAGGATTAATTGTGAGTGATGGAGTGAGACTAACAATGCAGATCGGTGTTAATTCCCAGTCGAATGTATGCTTGTCCGAGCAGACGCGTACTCCATCAATGGTGGATCTATCACGTCATGATGTTCGGAGGTCGTAGCAACATGGAGACTCAGTACAACTCCAGCAGTATATCGGAGACAATACAGCAAGCATGACAGTGAGCGACGCAATTTGCTAATTGGCCAACCCATTGTGAGGCCTGACAATGGCTGTGATGTGGGTGAGTCGTCCGTGGGTAGGATGTTAGTATCCAAGCCGAAAGGTCTTGGGTTCGAATCCCACCTGTCGCTGATCTTCGCCCGCAACACATTTGCGTGAGGGATTCGCGACGCTATATGAGCCAAGCAGTCGACGCGTCATGAAGACAGCAGACAGTACTATGATGAGGGCTGGCGAGATGAGATCGGCCGGCATTTTCTGGGCGTCGTCGCCGTCGTGGTCACGTGTCGTCTGCCATCGTCAGCATCACCAGTGGTCCCCTATTGCCGCTGGACATGCTTACCAACCTGTTGGAGAAGGCGCCAACCGCAAGCGGGCTGCATTGGATAGGTGCGGCGGGAGCGACGCTTGCGCTGTGTGTGGACTGACGCCGCATAGGGAAACTAGACATCACTTCTGGGTCGTGATTTGCCACGTAGAAATGTCGCCAGACGAAAGCCTTCAATGACCGGACTGACTGAGCTGGGCTGCGTTGCATTCATGTCAAAACTGCACCCGTGTCCAGGTCCACCGCCAGACAAAAGGTAGCGCCCGTCTTCAGCGTGGAGAAACCTTCGACAAGACATCAGGATATAATCTTCCGATGGCCATGCTACGCGGTACGTCTCATTTCACCTTCCCGTTTTATTGGCATGAGGTGTAGTGTGGCAAACAGTCGCCCTTAACCCTAAGAACGCCTCCTTTGACCCTAAGAACACCGCCCTTACCAATGAAAACGCCGCCCTAAACCCTATTGTGTGATGAATGCAAAACCATTCAATCGTTAAAAGGTGCCTCATTCGGCCACACTTGAGATTTCGCTTACCAATGGAACAAATAAGCGAACATATCGCTCGAAAGCTTGCATCGTTCGCACCATTTTTGTAAGAACAAAACTGCGAAATGTTTAACAAGGCGAATCCAGGAGGAAAAATAATGGGACATGATGCCACTTCTGATTTAGCATAGCTCTCAGACATAGTCTCACATTCTGATCAAATGGCTGCGAATCGAATCCAAGTTCATAGTGATTCACATTGTGGGCTGATGAAGATCATGAAATATTGTAAGCGTATCCATGGTAACCGAAATTGGGGAAATTATTTTGGCAAGCAAGAAGTCGTTTTCGTAATGACGTCAATTTGTCTTCATTAAACGTGGAGTAATTTAGCAATATTATACTGAATGTTGCTCCAGAAATGGACAATGCATGCCATAGGCGATGACTCGTACAGACGAATGGGGTAGCCGCCGTATGAAGAACCGGCTCTCCACGCAGGTAAGCTCAGGGACAATCACTCCAGCCAGTGTGCTCATATTGGAGAATCTGGGTAAGGTGAACCAGGAAATCATGTTGTGACCAGCCAGCTCAGGTGGGCCGGCAAGCCCCATGCGGTGTGGTCTGACGTGGGCCGGCAAGCCCCATGCGGTGTGGTCTGACGTGGGCCGGCAAGCCCCATGCGGTGTGGTCTGACGTGGGCCGGCAAGCCCCATGCGGTGTGGTCTGACGTGGGCCGGCAAGCCCCATGCGGTGTGGTCTGACGTGGGCCAAATGAAGGTGTGTACGTGCCGAGAAACGGCCACACCAGAATTATCACTAATCTGGATGACCTGAAGAGATTGGTGGGAGAGGGCACTTCTCTCAGCGCCGCCACAGCCCGGCCTGCTGAGCTGACCTCTGCTGATCTCGTAACACTGCTGACTTCTCCAGCAGTGTTGGTGCAGTGCTGGTGCAGTGCTGGTGCAGTGCTGGTGCAGTGATCCGGCAGGATTGCCACAGTGTTGCCACAGTGTTGCCACAGTGTTGCCACAGTGTTGCCACAGTGTTGCCACAGTGTTGCTGCAGTGTTGTTGCAGTGTTGTTGCAGTGTTGTTATAGTGTTGTTGCAGTGTTGCTGCAGTGTTGCTGCAGTGTTGTTGCAGTGTTGCTGCAGTGTTGCTGCAGTGTTGCTGCAGTGTTGCTGCAGTGTTGCTGCAGTGTTGTTGCAGTGTTGTTGCAGTGTTGTTGCAGTGTTTTTGCAGTGTTGCCACAGTGTTGCCGCAGTGTTGCTGCAGTGTTGCAGTTGCTGCAGTGTTGCTGCAGTGTTGCTGCAGTGTTGCTGCAGTGTTGCTGCAGTGTTGCTGCAGTGTTGTTGCAGTGCTGTTGCAGTGTTGTTGCGGTGTTGCTGCAGTGTTGCTGCAGTGTTGCTGCAGTGTTGCTGCAGTGTTGTTGCAGTGTTGTTACAGTGTTGTTGCAGTGTTGTTGCAGTGTTGCTGCAGTGTTGCTGCAGTGTTGCTGCAGTGTTGCTGCAGTCCTCTCGGCTGGTATCACGGACGGCGGCGAATTCCATCAAATTCCGCCTGTTGCAGTGCCAGGATCACCAGATAGACTAACTTTGGGTGTGTACGAAGAGTTCAGCGTTTGTTACTTTTATTATTTTAACGGTCCTGGTGTCAAGGTTTGCCGCCTTATTCAGTTTGGTTTTCCGCGTCCAAGCAGGTCATGGCGGCACAGATATGTTCGTTTGATTATGAGCAGTTGAGGTATAGCTGAGGTGGTGGTGTCAACCCCTTCCCCTACACCATGACAGGGGATCGGGGGGCCTAAGCCCCCAGGTTTCGTAGCTTGTTAATGGTAGTTTGTCATTGTACATGCTTAAACTGAAGACAAAAATCCCGAAAATGGGTACGTGGATCCCTGGCGCGCACATTTCCCCCAGCGCAGTGTGCGCAGCCATCCCCCGGTGTTGCCGCCTCTCCGGAGCTGGCGACGCCCCCGACATGACCTTGACCGGCCGGTCGGGCTCGTGCTAAGTACGTTGGCTCCCTCCAGATGGCAGGTCGGTGACGTGGACCTCGGCACCCCGCTCATAATCTGCTCGGCTTTGATGACTGACAGGCCTTTTCCCAGCGCTTTACTTCTTGACGTAATCTTTTATACCTAGCTGTTCCTCGCTTGTTCGTACGTTATCTACATGGTAAATATTTGTTTCTAGTTTCGGCCGTATTTGCTGAGGTTGGCGGCGTCCTTGCGTACGACCTTGCTGGGAATGTCAGGATGTGCTCATGAGCCAGTCAGCAATCTGCCCGCATTCCGCTGGTAGACGACTGACTTTGACCTCGCTATGACCTTGTGTGCAGTCTCACCTTATGTGTCGCTGAAGCTGGAAAGGTTCAAGTAGCAATGAAGGCAAACCTGGCGAAGACCATTGACATTTGTAACGTAATTGAAAATCGCTCATTTCACTTTGAATTTGCACCAGTTGAACAATAAACCCACTGCTCGCCCGACTTTCCATTCGGTGTAAATTGAGCTTTCTCCGGTCTGCTTGAGTTACTGAACGTAAGACTTCTAAAAATTATCCTAATAACGTGAGACACAAAAAAATCGCTCATATTATTGTCCAGCTTAGAGTTGGATTTTAAAAAATCAGCCAATTTTTTCAGTGCAATGTTAGCAAGCTGGAGGTCAATCGTGTGGGTGAGCGGCATTTGGGTGCCCTCACTCTTAGCGGGATCGGAAAGTCGATCTCTCGGTGGAGCGCACTGATGTGATGGCTGAGGTTGCAGGAGCCAGGAGCCGGCGGCACTAGGACCGGACAGTCCATCTCCTGGTTGAGCACACTGATGTGATGGCTGAGGTTGCAGGAGCCAGGAGCCGGCGAGCCCTCACTCTTAGCAGGATCGGACAGTCCATCTCCTGGTTGAGCACACTGATGTGATGGCTGAGGTTGCAGGAGCCAGGAGACGGCGAGCCCTCACCTCACCTTATTCTCCCCCCACCGGCCGGTGGTGCAGGAGTCGAGCTCCTGGACGAAGGTGCCGCCGGTGATCGATGTCGGTGCCTGAAGTCCGAATGGTGTGTCTGTCGACAACTGTGTGGAGCTAGCCTGCACAAGGCATACCTGATATCCAGCCTTGTGGAGGTGTTGTTCAGGTTGGGGCACTGGTCGTACGCTGTGACGGTCGATGCTACAAGTGCACGGATGTGCACATCCGCCCGTGGAGACAGATATCGAGGAAACGTTAACAGGTTTCTGTGGAACCGTAACGGAAGGACTCGGGTGCTGAGGCTCCTGAGAGCGACGTTCAACGTCTCGAGTGACGTCACTCCTCGTAGTGACGTGCGGTGTCTCGAGTGATGCCATTCTTGAGAGTAACGTTCTGCGTCTGGAGTGACATCGCTTCTGAGAGCGACATTAGACGTCTCGAGTGACGTCACTCCTGATAGTGACGTTCGGTGTCTCGAGTGACCCACTCTTGAGAATGACGTTCGGTGTCTTGGGTGACGTCACACTCTTGAGAATGGCGTTCGGCGTCTCCAGTGACGTCGCTTCTGAGAGTAACTGTTGCGTCTCTGGCTGTGATCCGGTCAGCACTCCTGTATTTCTCGCACACACGGGACCGCCATCCGCCGCCCGCTGGCGCCGCACACTGTCTGACCTTGGCCGACCCCGGCCGGGCCGGCACCACCGCGCACATGCCCCGAGGCGATGGCCGACCGAGCCAGCCGAGCCGGCAGATACATAACAATCCCTTTTTGCGTTACACACACAAAAATAACTTATCGACGAGAACGCAGTAATGCAACATTCAAACACATACACCATACCGGTCTTGTTTTCGTACCAGTCGACCACTCCGCGTACGGTAGCCGTTGTCTGACTGGCTGGCAGCCTCATCAGTGCGTGGGACGAGGCTCACTTTACCAGACATATCGTCATACTCAACGAACTGTTTACAAAAACTGCTGTTGCGCCTGAACAGCTTCCAGTCACCCGGTCTCCTAACAGTTAGCTGGGATCCCTTCACGTCGACTACAGTGTAAGGCTCAGAGAAGAACGCTGGAGTAAGTTTGTTGAGCCTTTTCGGTACGCGGACAAGCACTTTGCTACCAACACAAATATTATGTGGCCGAGAACGTCGCCGTTTGTCCGCGTATCTGTTTCCACGTGCACTGCTCCGCTCATGCGACAGCATCACCTCGGCACGACCAGGCGCGGACGGCCAGTCTGATGACATCCGGCAGCTTCGTCCTTAGCTGTCGCCAGCAGATGAGCTCCGCCGGGCTTCTTCCGGTGGAAGAGTGCGGAGTGGATCGGTACGCCATCAGGAATGACTGCAGACTCTCCTGCCAGCAACGCCGCTCCACCACCGCTGCCCGGATCGCTTTAAGCAGAGTGCGGTTCTGGCGTTCGACAAGCCCATTTGCCTGTGGCCACAGAGGAGTCACAGTCAGATGACTGATCTGGCGTGAATAACAAAACTCTTCGAACTCCGGCGAGGTTAAGTTTCTGGCGTTGTCCGTAGTTAGTGTTACCGGAAATCCAAGTCGCGCGAAAATATTTTCCAGCTGCTGGATGATCACCCTTGACGTTGTCAAATGCATCACTTCAACCTCCACCCAACGCGAGTACCTATCAATAACTACGAGTAGAGACTCGCCGGTGGGAAACGGTCCGCAGAGATCAAGACTGACCTCTTCCCACGGTCCGGACGGCAGCTCGCTGGTCACCACTCGACCTGGTGGATTTCCTGGCGATACAACCTGACAAGTATGGCACGATCTGATCAACACTTCAGCATCTCGATCAATGCCTGGCCACCATACCTTGCTTCGCAGACGTTGCTTGGTGCGCACGACTCCCTGATGACCTTCGTGAGCCAGCTGTAGGACTTGATTGCGCAGGGTTGCTGGAATAACAAGTCTATTTCCACGCAGCACCATGCCATCATACACACAGAGCTCGTGTTCCACTGATTTGTACGGCCTGGGGCAGTCATAAACTTTACCTCCTGGCAGCCAATTCAGCACGGCCTGCAGCTCATCGTCCTTTCCTGTCTCTTCCTGAATAGTTTTATTTTTTAGTGCTACTGGAATCGCGTGCCAAGACACAAAACGGATGTAATCCTCACCGCTTCTCTGCGCCCTTGAGGGTGCCACTTCTTGGGTCAGCCTACTGAGACAATCAGCGATGTTACGTGACCCTGGCACATGTCGAACGGTATAGCGGTACGGCTGCAGACGGAGTATCCACCTTTCAATCCGCGCTGGTGGCTTACGAGGAGGGCGAAAAAATAACTTGCAGTGGTTTATGGTCAGTGACCAGAACAAAATATATACCGTACAAGTACATATAGAAACGTTCGCAATCCCATACAACAGCGAGAGCCTCACGCTCAATTTGCAAATAAAGGCGCTCAACATCAGTCAAATTTCGGCTGGCGTATTCAACCGGTTGTAGCAGCCCATTGGTCTGTCTCTGCAGCAGAACAGCTCCAAGTCCAACTGGTGACGCATTAACCAGCAGCTCAGTCTCGGCATCCTGCTGAAAGTAGGCTAGGGTTCTTTGCTTAGACAGCTGCATCTTCAGCTGGATGAAGGCGTCTTTCTCTGATGCGTCCCAGCGCCATTCAGTCCCCGACCTGGTGAGCTGCCTCAGAGGTGCCGCCAGTGTAGACAGGTCCGGGAGAAACCGGCCTAGAAATCTCACCAGACCTAGAAACGACCGCACTTCTGCGGGTGTGCTGGGCTCCCGAGCTTTCAGGACGACCGCGACCTTTTCGCCAGTGGCCGCAATCCCTTTTCCGCTGAGATGGTGACCCATGAATGTCATCTCTGTTAAACGAAAACGACACTTGTCCTTGTTATGTGTCAGCCCAGCGTGCATCAAACGCTGTAACACGGCATCCAGACGTCAGTCATGTTCCTCGACCGTGGTGCCAAATACGACAATGTCATCAGCAATGTTGCGTGCGCCGTCACAGTCCGCAAGAACCTGCTGAATGATTCTCTGGTGGATTTCAGGAGCGCATGAAATGCCGAACATTAGACGCCGATATCGATACAGTCCGTTATGTGTTGCGAACGTTGTGATGCTCCTGGATCCTTCTTCGAGCTCGATTTGATGGAAACGACTGCGCCAAGTCAAGTTTCGAAAAGATGGCAGCACCGGTCATCTCATGCAACACATGAATAGTGGGCATGGGGTGTCGCTCTCTTTTGACTGCGGTATTGGCCAGCCGCATGTCAACATAGAGTCTAATATCCCCGTTCTTCTTCGGGGCACACACTATCGGCGACACCCAAGGCGTGGGCCCACTGACCTCTTCCATGATACCTTCCTGCAGTAGCTCCTCAAGCTTCTTCTCTACTGCCCGCTGGAGCGAGACGGGGATCCTCCGTGCCTTCTGCGCGATAGGCTGGGAGTCTGGATCCATGTGCAGCTTCAGCTGAAAATCTTTCAACTTCCCAAGTCCCTTGAACAGCGATGAATATAGGCCAGCAGGGGTCTCTGTGGAAACCGAGCTCACCCGAGAGCCGATTCGCAGAAGTCCTACCATTTCAGATGTCTGCTTTCCCAGCAATGTTCTATGTGTTCCAGGTACCACATGGAACACCACATCAGGTACCGTGACGTCATTAAATGAAACGAGAGTCCTGAACCGTCCCGTAACACGCATCGGCGCTCCTGACCCATATGCATACAACTTGTGGCAGCTTGGCAACACTTTCTTGTCTTTAAACAAAAACTGGAAGGTGGACTCACTCATGACATTACAGGTGGCGCCCGAGTCAACTAGCACCTGGCATGTCTGATGACCAACCAGGGGCCAGTTTCACGAAGACCAATTTGTCTTACTTAAGACAAATTGGTCTTGAATAGGACTTTTCCAGTTTCATGAAAAAGTCTTATTTAAGAAACAAGAATGTAAAACTAAGACAACAAATTAAAGACAAATTTCTTCTTATTCAAGAAAACATGGACGGTTGAGTGTCATGAAAGCTGGAAGTGAAGACAAATTTACGAAAATGTCTTAAGTTCCAGAGCAAGAAATCAAGCACATAATTCTTGCGTAGATTGGATGTAGTGCTGCAGTGTGGTGGAGTGTTGTTCGGTCGGAACTATTACTTCCATCGCAAATTATTTGAACGTGTTAGTCTGTTCGGTGTGCTATTGTATTAGTGTTGCGAAGTTTACGTTTTACTGTGCGTTTATCTTTGTGTACTATGGAAGAGGCAAGATTGGACCGCAATCGCCGGACAAGACGGATCTTCCGGGAGGGGGTTACCGTGTGATTGAATGGAATTGGTTACCGTGTGATTGAAGTTTCTTTGAAACAAGAAATATGACTTACTTCTTAGATAAAGAAATAAATCGAATAATGATTATGCGGAGCCTCCACCAGAGGGAGGGGGACGGGGGGGCTGGGCACAACATCCTCCTTCAATCCCGAAATTGACAATGACCTTATGTCGCTCACTGGAAATAATTCACCCCATAAAATGGTGTCTATCCCCACCCCTTCGATTTGGATGTTCCGCCAACTATGATAACGGAGTGGGGGTTCAGAGGTGAAATTTCACTAACCTAAATATAATTGAATAATTGAACTTCAGATTAGATTGAACAAATGTCCGTCTAAGCAGGAAAGCGGACAAAAATACCTGGCTTTCAATATGCTGTAATGCATGATGCAACAAATAACTATGGCTGAACACGTACGCAATTCTTGATTGTTTAATTAATTTAAAAGAGCTACGTCACCGCCAGGTACACCTTGCAGTTCTGGGATGTTTTTCACGCCAAACGTCCAAGAATATCAGTTCACCTCAAATGTGATGCATCTTTTTGATAGTCGAATTTGGTCGGTAATCAGATGCTTCAGCGTCTAAATACAATAGTCGTGAGATTAAATATCCACACAAGTCATAGTGTAGCAATCACAGCCAAGTCAATTTTGGAATTATACTGTATACATATGCGAAGGGACCTGGTTTGTGGTGACTTTACAATATCCTTCTCAATGATGACTTTTCATTTACAGTGTGCGTGCAGAGATTAAAAGTGAATAATACTAACGACAGCGTATACGGGACAATGTTTACGGTTTCGATTTGAAGCTAGAAGTGATCACGCGTGCCATTCAAGCGAGTGGCATCAGAAGCAGTAAAGCAGAGGTCAGGGAGAGGAGAAAAGAAAACATCATATTAAAGGACTAAAACAATATGGGACTGACTGCATTTGTCTCCAGTTCTATATGAGTCTACATGTCATACAGGTAATAGCTATCGGCGAATCGAGGACAATCTGACCTCTATAGATTTCTCCAAGTTAACCAAAATGGAAAGGACTCCTGCAATGGTCGTACTACAGGTGAAGACTGTCTACATGTGCTTAAGGGTAAGATGAATAGCGAAGCTATGTCGGCTTCTGGATATTCCAAGTAATTTTCTCCTTTTCTTCTCGTCGGGCCTGGGGAACATGATCGTAGATTACATAAATGAAGCAAAAGGAAGAGGAGTAATTTCATAGCGCATCGTCGTGGAGTAGTAACATTAATAGCAAACATAGCTTCTAATATAGTGGCTAAAGTCTTGTCAAATATAATAAGGCCTGTCGTGAAATTAAACGTGTATAATGGCCTTTGAAATTAAACGGGTTCAGTTAGAGGAAGACTTGTTGGTTCTAGCTTGCGAACTCTACCGGATGTTTTTAATTACTGCGAACGTAAAGACTTGGACAAATAGGAGAAGCCGGTTTTGGTCCGAACAGCTAAGCTTTTCGTTTTTTTCTAGAACACTACACGAGGTATTCCAGCCGTTGATGCGTTGATTAGTACCAGTTTTTGCCATATCAGTTTTTGTAAGATATAATGGTGTATGGGGTACGCCCGTCAAAGGGCGTACCCCATCGCCCATGGGTTTCACTGTCGCCCATGCATTTAGTGAAGTTCCCTTTACCCATTTAAAGTAATGGAATTTTCCCAGAGGCTCATTTGATACCAAAATGACACGATTATCTCCGAATTACGAGTCGTTTTAGGTAAAATGTGGCATATTTAACAACGTGAAGCACGGAAGAGGTCATACAATTAATAGATGGTACGAATTGGTTTTTCTAGGAAGCGTAGAAAACCATTAGGTCTATATTTTACTTGTGCTTGCAGTGGAATTATGGTATTACGCTCATGTAGTACTCTCTCCGGCCCAGGGTGAGGCTCTCTCGAGATCCCCGCCCCACGTCCTCAGGTTTTTCCGGGATAGCTGCCGAATAAGTAGACACAGATACGAAACTGTAATACCTTCATATACATCTGCTTTGCATATCTTGAACAAATTTCGGGCCACGATGGTTGGTCATTGACTCAAGACGGGTCAAATAGAGAAATATTCCCAAACCTTTAAAGAGCCATCATTCGGAGTAATTACAAAATATCAACGCCACGCCCAGACCATGGACTTCTTTCATCAACGCGTACAACTGTGTGTAGTTAGGGGCGTTAGGAATCGTTTGGAGGGGCACCATTTCCTCGGATAGGAACAACCCCCAAAGTCCATGTGGGGGGGGGGCACCTTAGACTGACAATTTGTTGAGCCGGGGAGGTTGAATGGGTGCACCGGTACATATCAAAAGGGCATCTATTCCTCTCAGGAGTGTCTTTTCTTCTAAAGACGTACATATTCCTCTGATAGAGACATCTTTTGCTTTAAAAATATGCTAAGCGGGTGGGGGACATAGTGCATTGCAGCCTATCGTGGGTGCTTTTCCCGGTGAGAGAGTCGCCACACTTCCATGGATGGGGGTACATGCCCAAGTGTCCTTCCCTCTATATCGCGCCTCTGGTGCGGAGTAGCCCCGTGAAGGCGGGCAGCGCCATCTCGATCTCTCCAATATACTTTGAGAACGTGACGATTTTGCAGTGGGCATATTGGCGTCAAATTTTTGCTTACTCTTAATTCTAGACCTCATAATGTTGCTCATAAACACGTTGAGCTTCGTAAGCTGACATCCTTGAGACTCACAGACATTGATAAGCGTGGTATGTTCTTATATCAGTAAACCAAACTATGGATAATGCAATATTATACATATAATTTCAGCTCAAACCAGAAGTTTACATTTTCTGTGCGTTTCGCGTGCAACTTTGTACAAAAAAAACAGTCAGCTGAGCTTCTTCCTTTGCTTAAACGCGAAATTCCTGAAGGCTGCGCTTTTTAAAGACTTCGCGTGACAATGGTACATCTGCTATAAATCGTATGAAAACATCGGAAGATTCCTCTGATTCTATTTAAAATTATACGAAGAAACCACGTGAAATACGCAGAAACCTGCGTGTTTACGGAAAATATAAATGTATTCGTGCACAATTAGGTGTCCTATTGGAAGGCCCGAAAAAAACGAGAATAGAAGACAAAAACAACAACAACCAAAACAAACAAACAACCGAACATTAAATCGCTCGGGTTACATCTTGTTTCGACCATCATTAGCGGGACACATTTTCGCACACAATTACAGGTCGATCCGACAAAATTTAGAGGTCGTTACATATGTCGCTTTTTCTCACCCCAACTTACACGGTGTATATCTAAGGATCGTGGGCCACTGCAACGTTCTAAATAAGATAGCTAGAGAAATGACCTCAACACGTTATGTATACTCAAGTTTCGTCTTTTTCTTTGTATGCCGACAAAAGTTGTACGAGTTGCGATTACTAAGATATCCGTTTGTACTTGCACCCCGGCGCGATGTCGTGAGCACGTTCACAAAGCATGCCCCCAAAGTCGGCACATGAAGTGAGGTTTCCCCGGGGCTAAGCCGGCTGCCGATATCCATTGTGCCCAACAAAAAGCATGCAATGGGGAAGCTGTCCGACGTTATCCATGACCGTTATTGCACACTTTTTGCCATGCGCAGTGTACGTTGTCACTACCCAGAAGGAAGGTCTAAAACGAAGCGGATAACTTAACAATTGAAGTCATACAACATTCACAGGTTCACCAAAAACCGACGGAACTTCGATGCACATAATGGGCTAATGTCGTTTGCTCAGCTCTCTTGTTGCAAAAAAGCTGCTACGGGTCCACGCACCTTTTGTTTAAAACCCGTATGCTACGATAGCAAAAAGACTGCCTTTGTCGCCACCTCTAAATTTTGTCGGATCGACGTGCAATTGTAGGTGAATTCTTGCGTTGCCAAGGCTAATTGAAGCGAAATGCATTCCGATGGATTTGTTTTGCTTGATTGTTAGGGGCACACCGTAGTGCACAAAGGGCGGGATCTAAAGTTGTTCATGCTAAATCGTTGCTACTGTCGTCAAGTATTCATAATTTTCAATTATTTCTGTAGTTTTTCATGTCTTGCATTTCCAAGTTCAAAGTGCAGTGCTATAAATTCGAGGAGAAATGAGGCCATATGCATGTGTTGAGTTTCCTACATTTTTGGTGTAGTCTCAGTCCGACCACCTTTACCTCCGTCCCACGAACACTTTGCTCTCTGAACATGGGACCTGTGAGGAGGGCCCTATCAACCAAATTGGCAACACACATTGCCTCCATGCATTGGGCCCCACCATTATTTTTTTCTTCTAACTTCTCCATCCATGATTTTGGATGTAGGTTGCAGTGAAAATGGGGCGGTTTGGCCCCTGTCAATTGGTCAACTGTATCCTCCAGTGAACTGGACCCACCCAAGAGTTGTCGAAAGGTTTCCATCGCTGTTATCAAATACCGCATTTTCCCGAAGTTGATCAGACCACACCAAATAATAGCAGGTGGAGCCCGGATCCAAAATACACCAGCGGTGGCGACGTCCATGATAAAAGCTAACAATGGTGATAAATTGCACGACTAAATTATAACACGACAAGTTCGTTACGAATTCAAATCAAATCCTTATCGAGCAAAGTGCATTTTCTATGCTCCTGACCAAAACCACTCCTATGGTTTGAGACAGGTGCTTGACATTTAACTTTCACCGGACCCATAGCCCTTGCGGCTCGCGGAATTCCCAGAGCTGAAACCTGGCTACGCCATTGTGAATGCAGTTCTCTCGGAAAATGACAGAAGCGAGCATGGACTGTGCTGAGAAGAGGGGCATGTAGACTAGTACTTCCGATATTTTTTCCGGCTATTTTCAGTTAAAAAGTACAGTTATAGTCGTAGCGATAGTATTCACTGTATTATAGGCCCTAACTTTTTTATCTTCAGTGGTATAAGTATTACGGCAGCTGCGGGGGATATGATGCCCCCAAATTATACGGATATGACGCCCCAAATTCCACAATTGGATCCGGAAAATTTTCGCCCAAAAGAGACTTGAATGCAATGACTTTTCGGACGGGTACTCTGCCTGGCAATCACTCTCTAAACAGCCATGGATGGAGCTGAAATCAATTGATTGAGTACTCGATCCACGCGTGTGTTATGCGGAATTGAGTGAACAAGGCTAGATAAGTATTGGTAGGTGTATAGGATGTTGGTGGATAGTTTCTTTGGAATATAGAATGTGGTATTGGTTGGGGCGCTGATAATCTGTTGTCCATGCTTGTAGTATCTTCCCTTTACGGGCTCAACCCGGATTGATCCTTGGGGTTCTTGTTAAGTCTGATATTATCTATTAAGTATTATTTGGGCCACCTAGCCATCAACAGGAGCCACTGTTGACAATCTGTGACCTTCAGTGCTTTTAATGGACCTCCTTTTCGTCTGATGGGGCCTCCTGTAGATCGTATGGTGCAGCCTATCGACGAACGGTGCCTGATATATCCCTGATGGGGTTCCTATGTGTCCGGTTGGGCCTCCTATCGTTAAGCAGGGTCTTATATTGACCATCGGGGACCTACTGTGCTTCTGATAGAGGCCTATTGGACTGGTAGAGCATTCCTTGGCCTTTTTAGGCCTGTCTTGATCTGGCGGAGCTTTCGTCTTGGTCTGATGGGACATTCTTTTAGTCTGGTAGCGACAGACAGTGCCTACTGTTGGTCATCTGGGGCTTCCTGTGGTTCTGATGCGGTCCCTTCTTGGTATGGTTGGGCTTCTTCTTGGTATGATGGGGTCTCGTGTCCGTCAACTATGGCCTCCTATGGAAAACGGGCATCCCGTATCTATTATGGGGCTTCTATTTGGTCTGGTGTGGCCTTCTATCAACCAAAATGGGCGTCCTATCGACGGCCAAGTGTCTCCAAATGGGTCAGATGCAGTATCTTGCGTGTTTGATGGGTCCTGCAGTGGATTTGATGGGATGTTTTAACATGGGTTACTTGGAGCATCCTGTGGCCTTTTTGAAATGCCAGAATGTGATTGGAGGAGGATACGTTTGCCCTCCTGGCTAACGTCAGAGGGCGGCTGCAACCGATGACGCCGGTACTGTGCAACAAATCCTGGGGCCTACGCAAGCTCCAGGGGATGTCCCCATTACTCCCTCCCTTGGCTACGCCACGGGCTTTATTTTTGCTAAGGGTAGCAGCTTTGACTAATCCCAACGTCACCGGGGAGTCCCATGAAGTCCTGAATGACGTCATGTGATGGTGAATACTGTGTGCGTCACACATAGGATACCACGCCAAAAAGAGAAAGATTTCTTCAAGTAGCTTCTATTTTGCGAAACATTTACAATTCTGCTGGTTTTTAAATATTAGCATATATTGATATTGCCCAAGTTCCTTGTTTTCGCTGAGGACAACTTTTGAAATCTTGACTAATCTATCGTGAAATAATGGAAGGATGCTTCGCTTGGACATTTTTACAAAAATGCATGGGCTTGCCACGGAAAACTGAGGGTTGGGAAAGGACGAAATGCTGCTTGTGGGGGAACGCCGGATAGATTCAGAGCTGTCCCTCAGGATTCAGGATGGCAGCTGTCCCTCTTGCCCCCAACCCCACCGGTCCTCGGATCTTTGCTCCTTTCATGTCTTGGGGACTCCTTACCAAATTGAGTGTCTCCTCATGCAAACTGCGGGCCAGTTTCATATTCCATGGTTCTCTTCTCCCGTCTTAGGTGTCTTGTCTTCCATGCCGAGAATCTCCTCTATTGCGTGGTCCTCCCCTTCCAAATTAGGGGTCTTCTGTCACGTCGCAGGGCTTCGTCTTTTAACATAGATGTGTCTTACCCATCTTGGTGCTTACCCTTCTGCCTTGGGGGACATCATCTCCAATCCTACTGGCTTCCACTTTCGTCTTATAATCCTCCTCAGTGCATGGGGCCTCCTTACCTGTCTTGGGGCCTTTTCTACTTTGGGGGCTTGCTTGCCCGTCTTTGATGATCCTCCTGGGTCTCAGTTTCCCTTGGAGAGGCCACTTCCTCTATCCTTGGGGCCTCTTTTCCAATCTTGATGGAGTACTGATTAATTACTTTTCTTTCCTAGAAACGTCAGCTTCTAAATTTGCAGCCTTCTGTCCTATCTCAGAGGACATTTTTTATTTCCTAGGAGGAGCTTTTTGATCCATTTTGTGGGCCGCTTGTCGCATCCGGGAGCCATCGCTCCTATCTTATTGCCCTCTTATCTCGTCTTTGGGGCCTCCTTTCATCCGGGGCGGCCTCCTTTCCATTCTTCCGCCTCCTCTTCCAAAGTGAAGCTCTACCACTCTTGGGAGCTCCTCTTCTGCCCTTGCGGCATTCTCTCAATATAAGGGCTTTCTTTCAGTGGTATCTCAGTGGTATTTTCTCAAGTCCTGTGGGGGCCTTCCATGCCAGTATTGGGTCTCCTCTTCAATTATATGGCCTCCTTTCCTATCTCGGGGCCTCTCCTTCCAAATTAGGGACGTCCTGCCACACCTCAGGAGCCTCCTAATCTAAGCTGGGTAGCTCCATACTCGTCACGGTGGCAGCCGTTTCATCCTGGGGTCCTACTTCTGTATTTCGCGGCTTCTTCTACCATCCCTGCCGCCCTTCTTTTGTGAACCTGATCTGATTGTTTTAGGTGGTGGGAGGATCCTTGCCAGTTTTCTGGGACCTGCTCTTCTAAGCTGGGTGCCTACCAACCATCTCAGGGAATCATCTTGCGCAATGCGATCGCCTCTCATCTTCCATTGGCTTCCTCTAGGAAATTAGGGGCCTCTCTCATGTCTTCGAGGACCTCGTCTCAATTCCTGGAGTCTCATTGCTAGTTTTAGATGTCTTCTTGCGCGTTATGGGGCCGTCTCTCATATTCCATGGTCCTCCCTCATCTTCTGGGCTTCCCCTTACGTCCTGGGGGCCAGTTGCACTATTGTGGGCTTCTTCTCATAATCCAGGAGTCTCCTCTATATTAGAGGCCACCCCCCACGCCTCGGAGACCAGTTTTGCTATGGACAACCTCTACTCATCAGAGGCGCAACCAAAGGGACGGAGGCTTGGCCCCCTGTCCCTTAGTAAACAAAAATACACTAGATTAAGCAAAACATTTTAAATTTTCACCATTCAAAACCAAAAATGTTCGGCGCCCTCGCGCGCCCAAATCAGTCTACGTTTCTTGATAGTAAAATTTTGGTCGGTCCCGTTTAGGAAAATCTTGGCTGTGTCGTTGCTTGAGGGTCTTGAATCTTGGAACTCCATCTCTTATCGCACTGGCTACTTTTCTGTCTCAGGGGCCTTCTCTAATTCTTTTGGCCTCCTTGCCAGTTTTCGAGGCATTCCCTTCTGTTCAGGGGGCCTCCGAGCCCGTCTTCAGTACCCTCTTTAGTCCGCTATGCTTTTTTCTCCTTGGGACCTCCGTTTCCAAATGAAATGCCCCCTCTCTCGTCTTTGGGACTCCTCCGTGTTTCGGACCTCCACCTACCTGAAGGGTCACCTCGTGCGTCCTGGTGGACTCTTGCTCTCTCTCCCAGGGACATTGTTTCCCATCTCTTCTGCTCTATCTCTGGAGCTTTGTGGACTTCCTACAGAAAAGAGCTCTGATTTTTATCTATTATTAATTGTTTGGATGGTGGCGATCCTCAGTGTGAAGCACTTCAACTTTTCTGTGCGTTTCTGGGACGGTGCCTCCTCAGATGTCAGGGGGAAAACGCCGTCTTCCACAGGGCATGGGGAAACTGTCCTCGCTGCATTCCCCCGGTGGCGACGCCCTTGGTCCAGTGTCCCTAAATTCGCTCAGCTTGCCGGCAGGATGTAACGATACATTATTTCTGAATAGTTTGTTTTAGCGAATTTCTGAATAGTTTGTTTTAGGTCCCTTCACGATATTTCTGTGTTTGGGAGATATTTTACCTCGAAATGCATTGACATAGTTTCCTCCACAATTAGCATCCGTGAACCTTGAACCGTTACTTCTCACAGCACAATCAGTTCAACTAAGTCTCGTTTATATGTTATTGAAGTGGATATAAAAATAGGGAGAGGTCACTGGACATAGCTCACAACAGACGACTGACTGGCAACAGTACCGTCGACAGAGCTGACATAGCAATGGCCGTGGGGCGAGGACCAGCACATCCCACGCCAGGCGTAATTACATGCCTGCATATCCTACTAAAAATTCCCGAACACCTGTACGACTATCCACTAAAATAGGGCGTGTGCTACAGATTGAAGTCAAATCACTATCGAGCAAAGCACACATATGATTTTAAAAAATTGGGACTTGCTTTTCACGTTTCATTTTCCACGACCAGATGGCCATTTTGGCTGGTGGCATACCCAGGATAGTATCCTGACAACGCCTCAGTTAATGAACGCCTCTCTGAAAGTCACATGAGGGAGCGTGGACATTGAGACTGAGAAGAGTGCAACTTGCGTACATGGGAATTGGTCCTCCGATGTTTTTTTCGGGCGCTTTTAGGATAAAAAGTACACTTGTGATCTAAACGATAGATATATCTAAACGAGCGATATATCTAAGCCTTCTCCAGTGATGTAAATACCCCGCAATTTTCGCTCAACTGTGAAAAGAATCAAACAGCTTTTCAATTGAGTAAATTTCCTCGCTTTCATTTCTCCTCTCCATCCCCTTCACGATTTTGAACATTAGGCTACGAATCCATGATGAACTCGAAATAGGAATTATCACAGACATATAAGACCGCACAGATACACTTATTAGGATCAATAGCACACATACTGCTTTCACATTTCAAAGGATGTTGCCATTGGTGACCATCAGGCCACGGTCCTCGGTGTACACGATGAACATGTATGGACACACATTGTCCTCGGTATTCACGATAAACATGTATGTGGACACACATTGTCCTCGGAAATCACGTTAAACATGCATGGACACACATTGTCCTCGTTATTCACGATAAACATGTATGGACACAGACTGTCCTCGGTTTTGCCAATGTCCTCGGTAATTCAATCCACACTGGGAGCCAACAATTTGATGCTTCTTCCTAAATTGACCATCCATCTTACTCAGCATATCATGCCCTATCACCGAGAACAAATTGATGCTTCTCAGGTGGTAACTAAGGGGTGTCCTCCTTAGTGACCGCCAGGACATAGTCCTCGGTAGTCACGGTAAACACGTATGTGTGTGTGTGTGTGTGTGTGCGAGCGTGTGTGTGTGTGTGTGCACACACACACACACACAAACATCAGATGGTTTCTCCAGAAGCGCAACACATTGCACTTCCTTCCTGATGGTCGAATGTGTGAGCGCACTGGGCCGCTTTCCTGGCCGCCATTCGAGGACGTTTGGAATGATCGTTCGGTACAATCTGGGTATGCTAGACTATACTTTGAAGTTGCATCTCCATGTCCGGAAGAGGAATGCATCGTTAGCTTTGTCGAGCTTCCGTCAAACATTGGATCCGAGCTATCGGATCCAATGTATGACCACACATCGTATTTGTTTGTGAGCATTGTTTGTGAGCATACATGAGCATTATTTCCGGTTGACCATTCTGAGCAATTCCGAGCCGTGCTCGAAAGTTCGTTAGTGACACGATAGTAACACAAATTAACAAATCGTGGCATTTTCTGTGAACTAAGGATGGCTTAGATACGTGTAACCTAGACGGCATGTGAACTACGCTGCGCAATAGCAAGATAATATCACAAGTCGTTTCATTTAATGGACTGTATAGGCTCGATGTTCCCGAAATACACTGGTTTTTCTTCTCTCTTCTCCTTTCTTCTATATTTCGTCTTGATTTTTATTTAGGAGACGAGACAAGTTCCGTTTTTTTCAGCCGTTTGAACCACTTTGACCCCTCTCAAGCATCACGCACGGCTGTCCAATTTATCTATTGTTTCAGGTATCCGGCTGACCATTGCGGCACGTGGTGGCACAATTAGTTCTTACAGCGTTCGCTAGATGTCACTTGCAGCTGATCTACGTCACCGACGTGCACGGCCACTAGGTACCGTACAATGAGTCCGGCGCCGACTGCCGAGTCCGATGTGTTTCCGCGTCCGGCCTTGGTGGAGATCAGCGACGAGGACGAGGAAGAGGAACATTGGAAGGCGGCCCCGGCGAACTGGGGGCCAGGCACATGTGTCGGCGGTGTGCCAAAGTGAGATGGGTAGGGCAAATTGGCATAAGTACAACTGGTCACCCCCGCCCCCCTCCCCCCCTCTCCCTACCAATACCTGCGATATTTGCCGGTTTTGAATAAAAGTAGGTGACTTTGTTTGAAGTATTCTGGTGTCCTGCACAATGCCTACATAAGAATGCTGGACTGCCGGGGTGGTTACAATGATGTAGCGACGAACATCAAACATAAGTCAATTAATTGCATGCGTTACATCAAGCTGAAAATCCTTCAATTCCAGTTTTTAGCAAACAAAGTTGCATTTATTTCACTCAATCCTCACCGTTATGATTTCACCATTGGAGACGCAACAACATAATGTCGCACAACAGGTCAGTCGTTGCAGAGACGCACCCAGGATTTTCTTAATGAGGTGGGCGGGGGCTGAGGATAGCGAAGGAAGCTCCCCTATTTTTGGTTGGTTCTGGAGCTGATGAGGGGTACGGTAGGGAACACGAGATATAGCCTGTGAAGTCCGTCGATTAGGTACATCGCTTTCTAGTATTTTTGGTGATTATCTTGGATATCTATTTGTACTTTATGGATGATTAAGTAGTTTGCGGCGATCATACTCAGGTAGATGAGGCTTAGGGAGGGACACGAAAGAAATTGAGGGGACAAATCGCCACTTTTATAAAATTGTTTGGGGGGGAGGCTGGGGTGGGGGGACATGTCCCAACTCCCACCCCACCCCACAAACACACACACACACACACACACACACACACACACACACACACACACACACACACACATATATATATATATATATATATATATATATATATATATATATATATATATATATATATATATATATATATATATATATACCATGTTCAGTCTTCGTGAAGCGAATACTCTACACCCGAGACACATGCAGGATACTTACAGGGGCATTGGCATCCAGGCATTGTTATGTGGGTACATGTCCGGAGGGGCGCCATTTCTTGAGAGGGGCTCATCTGCGAAAGAATCTGGAGGGACGCCTCGTCGAAAAATTCGAGGAGGAATGGGGAGGGGGCGGCACCTTCCATGGGGGCACATGCCCCAGCATCCACTCCTGGATAATTAGGAGTAATCTCCACGACTCCGACTTGCGCCAGCGGCGACCTCGGGTGCCTCGAGTAGCCGCCACAACGTTCTGACCTCGCGGTGGGAGCGCCGGGAGTGGCTGAGATGCAACATGTTGGCTGACCTCGCAGTGGGAGCGCCGGGAGTGGCTGAGATGCAACATGTTGGCTGACCTCGCGAAAACGATCCATGAACTTAACGTCCCGTTAGGCGCCATGAGCGGACATAAAACCGGTGGCGCCGCTCTGGTGGTGGGTTCGTGAAGGAACACGACCAGAGTGGGCTTGCTATAATTAATGCTATATGCTAGTTTTTAGAGGAGGTGCAAGTAATTTCCAATCGTCAAATTTGAACAACATTGAAACAAGCTCTCTTATGATGTGTAGTTCGTATTATTAACAAATCGTTTTACCCTGTCACTTTGACCTCAAATTGAAATGGGAGCAATTGGCCACTCAACATCTTGTAATACAAACGTATCATAATCTTCTGTGTGATATGCTGACAATTTCCAACGTTCTTAACTAATCGAAAATCAAACGTGCTACATTTTTACATCATCTTCAATAACTTTCACGAAGGTTGAACCCTGTCACTTTTGCACTTAATTCCAGAATTTGTGTCCCAAGTTATCACATTGTATTCCTTTAAAGTGTACAGCAGATGTTCTACATTACCGAATTAATTTCCAATGGTCTCAAATAAACCGGCATAAAATCAATTGCCTTCTGATGCCATACTCGACTACTTTTATAGATATCTAACCCTGTCATTTTTTTAAAACCCAATTCCAGCATTTCTGTTTCGAATTATCATATTGTATTCCACTTAAGTATACATCAGATGTTCTACATTGCCGGATAAATTTCCAATGTCCTGAAATAAACCGGCATAAAATCAGCTGCCTTCTGATGCCATAGTCGACTACTTGTATAGATATCTAACCCTGTCATTTTTGCACTCAAATGCAGGATTTGTGTCTCGAATTATCGCATTGTATTCCTTTAAATTCATATCAGATGTTCCACATTATCGGATTACTTTCAAATGGTCTCAAATAAACTTACATAACATCAGCTGCCTTCTGATGCCACACTCGACTACTTTTATAGATATTTAAACCTTGGACTTTTGCACTCAATTCCAGGATTTCGATCTCGAATTATCATATTGTTTTCCTTTTAATTGCAAAGCAGATGTTCTGCATTCGCGAATTAATTTCCAATTTTCTCAAATAAACCGTCATAAAATCAGCTGCCTTCTGATGCCATACTCGACCACTTTCAACGATATGTAACCCTGCCATTTTCTACCTTTTAACATGAAGCTTTCCGGCATTAATGAGGTTCTGGCATGGCTCGATGCACGTCAAGCGCCGACGGTTGCTGCCCAGAGGATCCGTAAGGCCGCCGAGCGGTGGCACGGAAAAAAGTAAAGTTCCACCCTTCAACAATACTAAACAACATCGACTCTGCCACGCCACAATGGTGTAGGTGAAATTCACGGTTGTAGATGCATTCTTTCCATTCAACGTCCATAAGCGTAATGCTCTTACACAATATCGAGAAAACCTGTCGGGCTCAACTTCAGTGGTGGCGGAGCTGATGCCAGGCACATCGCTTTTCGCTTCAAATACGAAAATCTACCTGAACTTTGGCGTTGGAGCTAATTAATATTCAGGGATCGGCCCGCGCCACCAAGCGCGCCCCGCCACTGAATGTCGGGCGGTCGGGGACGGGTCGTGGGCTGCGGGGCCCGCCGGCTATGATAGAAAATAGTTATATAAGCCAATACGCAAGGTAACAATATACGCAATATATTACTGCAAGTGGCGATGAAATTAACGTCGGAAGGCAAGCTAACTTTCATAAATGCACTTCGCATCATATTTTATGGAGAAAGAGCCTCATAAATTGTAAATATATTCTTCGCGCATACTCTAGTGAACATCCTGGCGCGCTTGTCGCGGGCGCATATTTCAGAGTTCTTGAATGGCATAAGGAACCTACCTGTTTTCTTTCTTTTCTGGAGATCCCCGATGTCCACATTAGCATTGCGTCTGGCGCCTAACGCAATATCGTTAATTTGTCCTAAAAATGAGTGTCTCGCGTCCTTTCATCCGGTTGGCACGGACATGCTCTTGGATTCCCAGTGGGGATAATACTGGTGTATAAATCCCACCGGAGTCTGGGCTTTCCCACTGGGAATGAGTCTCATCCCATCCGAAACCCAATGAGAGTCACAGGGTGCACCCACAGAGATTGTACACAATGTCATAGGGAGTCGCATGGGTTTCCCTCACGATCGTCTCATGGGGACTGCTTCAAATCCTGACAACGCGAGGGAGCAGGCTGTCCTGCCGGCCTGCTCCCTCTGCTCTGCACCTCTGCCCCAATAAGCTGGGATTTTTTTCACCGCGGTCTGAGCCGGGCACGTAGCCGGACACCAAGCGTCCTAGTCGGTGCGGCGGCAGTTAGTTTGCACAGGCCGTGCGTGGAGGTCAGAGGCACAGCCAAGGTGGCCCGGCCCAGACTGCGCCGAAAGCGGCAGCTTTATATTTATATTTTTTATTTGTATTGGCAGCATTTTATTTGATATTTTTATTTTTATTTCTGAATAGTCTACTCGGACGACTACCGCGAGCGCAGCAGTTGTCGCTGGTGCCCTGAGAACAGCGTGCAGGAGCACCCGGTCTGGAGCACCAGGAGCATCTGGAGTACCCTGTCGGCTGGAACAGCCGGCCGGGAGGCCAGCCGACATGGCAGCGGTCAGCTGGCGGGGCCTGCTTCGTCAGACCATCTACACCATCATGCTCAGTCAGCTGTTGACCAGCAACGGCGCGTCGTTTGCGTTCGTCGGCTTCTTCACGACGGAGGTGTCGCGGCCCACCAGTCAGCTGGCGCTGTTGCCAGGGCAGGTAACTTGGGTGGGCTCAGTGTTCATGCTCGGCATGCTGGTCGGCTTCCTGACGTCGATCGTGGTGGCGGCGTGGTTGGGCACGCGCCGGCTCGTGCTGGTATCGGTGCCGGTGTTGGCCGCCGGCTGGCTGCTCATCAGTTTCGGCCCGGACGTGCGGTACGTCCTAACTGGCCGAGTACTGGTCGGCGTTGGCATCGGTCTGCCACACAGCACCATCAAGAACTCCATTTGTGAATCGTCGTCAACCCACGTGCGTGGCGTGATGCTAGCTCTCAGTAACATCTTCATCCAGATCGGCATTCTGACTGGATACACGCTGGCGTGGGTGTTGCCCTGGCGCACAGCATCGCTGCTGATGGGCCTGGTGCCCCTTGTCGTGCTGACGTTCGGTGTGCTCTTCTTCCCCGAGTCGGCACGGTGGATGCTGACGCACGGACATACCGAGGCCGAGGCGCGCCGCTCGATCGTCTTCTTCCAGGGCGCCGACCATGACGTGGACGCCCAAGTTGCTGCCGTGGTGGCCTCGCTGGGCGACGGCCACCAGCAGACCACGTCGTTCGTGGCGTTGCTGAAGCAACTGCTACAGAGATGTTATCTGCGACCGCTGCTGATCGTGATCTGCCAGATGTTCCTGTTCGTCTTTACTGGCGGCGTGACTGTCTCCTCGTACGCCAGCGTCATCTTTGGCGGCACCTCCGGCGGTCCTTACCGAGACGCGGTCATCATGTCAGCGCTGCAGGTGGTGGCCGGCCTCAGCATCAGCAGTCTTATGGAGCGCTTCAGTCGCGCCAGCCTGTTGGTTGCCTCCGGGACGGCGGGTGCTGTCGGCTGCACTGTCGCCGGCATCTTCTTCCACTGGCGGGAGTCACTCACCGATTACGATTGGCTTGCGACGGTCGGCCTGCTCGTGCACGCCGTCACCTTCGTCATGGGCATCAGTCCTGTCACCTGGACCCTTGCCGGCGAGCTGCTGCCGAACGCCGTGCGAGCAGTCACCAGCCCCATCATCAACTCCATCTTCGGCGTCTTCTTGTTCCTTCTGGTGAAGATGTTTCCAATATTTACAGATAGCCTAGGCCAAGGTGGAGTACTGTGGATGTTCGCCGTGATGAATGTCGTCCAGGTGGTGTTCGCAGTCTGTGTGTTGCCCCGCACCAGCCGTATGTCACTGGAGGAGATCCAGGCCATCTTTGAGGCGCAAACAGCCTCAGTCTCAGTCGTTGTCCGCAGCCATGATAACGCTGCTCTCGAGCGATACGAGCACTCGGGATAGGAAATGGAGGAAATACCGAGCAGTGACAGGCTTGCCGTGCATTCATCTGTAATGTACTGGCTGACGTCTTTCTATAAGTATGTCCAATTAAATAATAATATTTTCGGTGCATGTGAACCGTTCCCGTTCGTCGTCGCCCGGCGGCGCCG
>JAOTOM010001882.1:0-83008 GCA_034440615.1 Ashinkailepas kermadecensis | reverse complement strand
CTCCAAGAATGAATACTCGCAACACGCCGTGCCAGCAACGTCGATAAGGGCCAGAAATTCATTGCGATGCCGTATTATTTATTTTTTTATAGATTTCAAGTCATGGCAAAAAAATTTGTTTCGGACGATTCTCGTTTTCCGGTTAGGTTATGTTAGATTATATTATGATATAATATATGCTATATATTATGCTATGTTATCTTAATCTAGGTTAGGTTAGGTTAGGTTATTGTATTTTTTGTTTTGTCCCTGACTTAATGCATATGACGCAGTGTAGGATTTCCATATTTTTTTCTTGGTAGTGGAGTACATAATTTTTAACTGGAGTACAAAATGTCGAGCTGGAGTACAAAAATAGCAATGCACTTGCCGACAATTAACCTTGTTTTAATGGGGCTGAAAACCAATGTTAGCATTGTTGTATGCATAAACATCTTGGCAAACATTCATGTCCAAAATTTTGCTGCAGTAAAAAAATGAGGAGTTGTCCATAATTAGGTAGCATTGCTTTAATGGAATTACAAATCAATGTTAGCATTTCATGCTGTTACATGCTCAACAATTACACGTTTTACCACACCAGAATTTTACATGGGACACAAGTAAGACTCACTGGGCAATAATGTAGTGCATCATGCCTTGAACCCTTTTTTAAAATGGGAATAACTTGTGAGGTTTTCTAACTATCAGGAAGACTTCCAGTAGAAAGATGAGTTTAAAATGATGAAAATGGTTTTACAAGCTCCTCACAGCAAGATACAATTAACTGGGGGTGGACCCCATCAGTGAACCCTGGGAGGGATGGCGGGCACCACGAGGAATCGAAACCCATGACAACCGCCGAGCCACGGCTTTACACCATTCCACCTTCACCACCAACCTCTGCACCAGGCAAACAAAACCTTCTGGCTGATCTATTTACAACAGGGGAGAAAAACCAGGCGTGGCAAACACCACAGCCAATCCCTACTTCTCTGAACAATGGTCTCTATCGTGCACCACTTCCTGCCACACTCGCCAGTGTGATCCAAACTTATGGAAATACGAGTTCACATCTCATGATGACAATCGACAGAGTGAAACCGAATGGGCACACTTAGCTATCACTGCCAGTACACATTTGGGTACCCATACCACAAACCTAAAAAATAATCAAACCACAAACACTCACCAACTCCATCAGCCCATCCTTCCCAACAGTTATGTCAAAGATGTACTGGAAAATAGAGCCGGGTCCGATTCGCTTACCCCAGCGGTAGAACTACGGCGGATCACCGTAACAGGGCCGGCAACAGATGGGTCGGAGTAAGATTGGAACAGGTATTACAGACCCCTCACCGACACTGATGAACTCCAAATGCAGTTATATTTCAGGCGCACAATTTATCTTAGCACAGATTTCAAAAATATTATTGGACAGTCATTCATAAGTTCACAAATGGCATTGGTTTCTTGGTGTTGTCACCTCGGAGAACTTCATTGCTCCAAAGCCACTTTGAGGAAATATAAAGTGACTTTTTTGCATTGAACAGGCTCATGGTGTCTAAAAAAGTTGTCTCTTTAACAAAATGACCTTCAATTGCGCATTCAAAGCATCTTAATTGCCAAACGAGGCCTGAAATATTTACTCTGGTGATACCAAGTACTGCCAGTTTTGCCAACTAGGGATATTTGTACTTCTTGCCGATCACTCAGAATAATAAATATTGAATAAATGTTGATTAATATAAATGCATAATATATAACAATAAATATTGAATAAATATTGAATAAATATTGAATACATATTGAATTAAATATTGACGACATTGAGACAAAAGTAGGATCTTCTCCAGGTAGCTGATGATAGAGAGGGAGAGGTTTTAGTTATAGGGGACTCAAGAGTGAGGTACATGGACCGTACTTTTTGTAGCAGGAACCCCAACAAACGGACTCGTGTTTGCTACCCAGGGGCCCAGGTAAAGGATGTTGGTGATAGGATAGAAGGAGTAATGAAGGGTAGTGGAGAGAGCACAACAGTAATTGTGCAGGTTGGTGTAAATGATGTAGGAAAAGCAAGAACAGAGGAAACAATACAAGAGTATAGGGCTTTGATAGGTAGGTTAGCTGTGAGCAGGAAACGAGGAATGGTAACATCCATCCTCCCTATGGTTAACGCAAGCATAGAGTGGTACTCAAGGGCCATTGGGCTGAATACCAGGGTGGCCAAGATTTGTAAGGAACTTGGGGTGGGGTTCTTGGATTTGTAGGGGGGATTTCTGGGGGGAAGACTGAAATGTTTGCATTAGATGGGTTACATTTGAGCAAGAGAGGAGTTGAATTGCTCAGCAATAGGTATGAGGAGGCTCTCAATAGGAAACAGGGAAACTGGGCAGGTCATGGGGGGATGTAGCTGGTAGAGAGAGAAGTCTTGCAAACAAGGGAAGGAATGGTTTATCATGTTTTTACGTCAATGCCAGAAGTGTTAGGAACAAAATTGGGGAACTGCATGCTTATATGTTGTCTGAAAAGCTAGATTTGGTATGCATAACAGAGGCATGGGTTAATGAAAGCATTTTTGGAGACAACTTGCAAGAATTTGAATTGACAGGCTACAACATGCATGCTTATCAAAGGCAGGCAAGGATAGGAGGAGGTATACTGTTGTATGTCAGACAAGTAATGGCATGTCATTCCATAGAAGATAGTGTACATAATGAAGGTGTAGAATCCTTGTGGTTAGATATCATTCTCAAAAATGGAACAAAATTTAGGGTTGGGGGCTTTCTATAGACCTCCAGACCAGAATGAAAACACGGACAGGTTGATGCAGGAAGAGATAAGTAGGAGAGTACAGGAGAGAACTGTTTTGTTGGGGGATTTCAACATAACAGGATTGGGAAGCAAAACTATAGGTCTAAACAAATCAGGAAGAAGCTTCATGGATTATTTTGAGAATTTATTTTTTCAAATGATACATGAACCTACAAGGGAGAATGAAATGTTAGATCTTGTGCTTACTAATGAGGAAAATTTTGTACAAAATGTGAACATAGGAGAGACTTTGGGTAATAGTGATCACAACATTATACGCTTCTCATTGTATGTTGGAAATGTAGGAACCAATAAGACATTGATTCCAAATTTTGCTAGAGGGAATTACAATGAGTTCAGGATCTTCCTGAATGAAATTCATTGGGAAGACTTGTTGAAAGGCTTAGATGCTTATGAAATGTGGAGAATGATAAAATATAAACTATTTCAAGGTCAGGATAGGTTCATTCCCAATAGGCAAATCAGATTAACCAGGGTTAAGCACCCTTCATGGCTGACCAGGGAAGTAAAGCATTTACTGGAGTCAAAGAAGCAGGCATTCAAGAAACTAAAATATGCTAACTCTGAGGTAAACCTCAAATCATATCAAATAGCTAGAAATAAAGTTAGGAGGTGTGCTAGGGCATCTAAAAGACTGGCTGAAATCAAATTAGCTTGGGAATGTTCAGCAGGTAATGCTAAGAGGTTCTTTAGTTTCTACAAATTTAAGGCTAAAAAGTGTGGTGTAGGACCACTGGAGATAGATGGGGAATTAGTGGTTGATGATTGTGATATTGTGGAATCCTTAAGCAAGCAATTCTCATCAGTCTTTACTAAAGAGAATTCTGGTAGAATAGAAACAACTGAATCATATGCCATGACAGGTGATAGGTTGGAGTATCTTACAATAACTACAGAAGCTGTAGAAAAGCAGTTGCAGAATATAAAACCTAATAAAGCTTCTGGACCGGATGATATATATGCTAGGGTCTTAGTAGAGTGTGCTAAAGCTTTAGCAGTTCCTCTAGGTATACTTTTCAGGCGGTCTATGGAATACTCTGAAGTGCCTGAAGATTGGAGAAATGCAAATGTAGTTCCAATTTTCAAAAAGGGAAGTAGGAAGTGTGTAGGGAACCACAGGCCAGTCAGTTTGACCTCAATAGTTTGCAAGGTACTAGAAAATCTGGTTAAACAGAATGTTCAGATTCATCTTGATAGGCACAATCTTTTAAGGGATACTCAACATGGATTTCGATCTCGAAGGTCTTGTTTAACTAACCTTTTGGAGTTCATGGAGTGTGTTACTAAAGAAGTAGACAATCAAAGCAGGATGGATGTTGTATACTTGGACTTTAGCAAAGCTTTTGATAAAGTTCCACATAGGCGGCTAATTCATCAACTACAGCAACATGGGATTGTTGGAAAAGTTATAGGTTGGATTGAAGCATGGTTGAGGGAAGGAAGCAAAGGGTAATGTTAAATGGATGTAAATCTGATTGGAAGGATGTTCTGAGATGCTCTGTTCTAGGGCCACTTCTCTTTATCATCTTTGTGAATAACATTGAGGTAGGGCTGAGGAATAGAGTGTTCAAATTTGCTGATGACATCAAGCTGGTAGGAGTGGCAAACAGTTGTGATCAATCTAGTAATATTCAACTAGACTTGGAGGACTTTAAAAAGTGGGCTGATCAATGGCAGATGTCATTCAACTATGACAAGTGTAAAGTTATGCATCTGGGGTCTGGAGGTGAGACTTTCAGATATACAATGGGAGGGAGGGAACTGGATGTTATTGAAGAGGAAAGGGACTTAGGTGTGTTGGTTTCAAAAGACCTTAAAGCAGAGAAACAATGTAGCTCAGCGAGGAACAGGGCACTCAGAATGCTGGGACTCATTAATAGAAGTGTGACATATAAGAGCAAGGAAGTCATGAAAAAACTGTACTTAGCATATGTGCAACCCCACTTGGAATATTCTGTGCAAGCTTGGAGCCCCTACCTAGAAAAAGATATAGACAAGCTAGAAAGAGTGCAACGCAAAGCAACAAAACTCATCGGTGGAATAGGTAGCTTAGAATATGGAGAAAGGCTTGTGGCATTAGATATGTACTCACTCAAGTATAGGAGATTAAGGGGGACATGATTGAAATGTACAAAATTGTTAAAGGACTAGATCAGGTCAATTTAAATGGTGCTCTTCAGTTTAAAGTATCACACAGGGGTCACCAATTCAGGTTAGACAAGTTGAGGTGTAGGACAGTTAAGCGACAACAGGTCTTCAGTCAAAGGGTTGTTGATCAGTGGATTGGGCTGCCTGCTGATGTTGTGGGGAGTTCCTCATTGAATGTATTTAAAAGTAGGGTGGTCCAATTTTTTCAACAGGAAAATCTTGTTTTTGAGTTCTAATGTGGATGGATGGGGTGAGATTTATGTTAAGTGTGCATGGCACAGACCCTTTAAGCAGGGGCTATGGTAGCACAATGGGTATGATGGGAGGAGCTTGCAATTGTTGAGGGTGTTATGCAATAGCAAGTGGATGATGCTAGATAGGCTGGGATATATAGCTTCCTAGGAACTTGGGATTGATTGGGGTGAGAATATGTACATTTCTAGTACCCTTTCTAGATAGGCTTAACCCAGATGGGCCCCTGTGGCTCTTATTAAGCCTTAACACTTTATGACTATGACTTCTCACATGACGTCACATGCCGCCAGTTGTAACTGGACAGCGGAGACGTTTTTAGCGCAACACCGAGAAACATGTCTTGGTATGGCATGCTATACAGGCTGTACATGTTTCAAAGTTTTGTTATGGTCGACAGGGATTGTTGGTGAGTGGGCGCATACGGACTGCTGAAACTGCTAGTTATTTTCAGGTATGGACTTAGAGTGGTAGAACTCAACCAAACAATGTTGTTCTTCCTTTTCCCTTCTGGAGTACAAAATATTTCATTTTGTCCAGTCACAATCCTGGAGTACAAAATTTATTGGTATGCATAACACCAACAAACGCCAGTTTTTCCAACACTGATATGACGTCATCAAATCATTATGTCATCAACCGTCACTGACTTAAGAGTAATCATTTGCAGAGAAAATGAGTGGTGGCATCGTCCTTTTTATGTTAAAATACTGTGTATTAAAAACAAATCCCAAAAATATCACATTTTACCTAAGTCATAATATTTACCAAACATTTTGCCATGATGACTTTGTACCATTTAGCATCACTCTCTGCTGTCTATCTGAAAGCCACAACTCTATCCATTTTAGGATGCTTCCTACAATACCATGGACCTGAAGCTGCATCATTAACCGTTTATGGGGTACCTTGGCCTTACTAAAGTAAGCATTGTCAGATAACTTATCTAGCATTGCTCTATAAGCATTACAGCAAATTGAAATGATGCATGGCCAGATCATAAAATTACATTTTTTATCGTTCAGCATGTAGCTAGGTTTAAAGAACAGAAAGGTAAAATTGCACATTGAAGACAACTTACAGAAGTCAGAGGCAGCAGCTACGACGTAATCCAACGCAGGTCATTATCCCTATGACCTCTATGCTTGTTTCTACGCTACGTACTACTCCGGTTTGATACCACGGCTGTTGAACTGCGGTTTGTTTTAGATTCCGTGAAGCAAAAGAAACGTCGACTTCCACAGCAATTCCTGCAAAGGCACAAGCTTGGAAGCCCTTTATTTGGTTAAGGCATTTGTTACGGTGACCTTGTGCTTCGTTCGATATCTGCTGCCGAGTTTCAGCAGCACCAATCACAACCAGCACCGTCGCATGTAATGCCATAGGTCACACGTATGCTTACGATCACAATGATGTTGATGATTAATTCAACAGCAACCACCGAACCATTCTTTAAAAACGTTTCCATGGTACGAGTGCACACAAATGTGACGCAGTATCTAAACAGGTCTGCTTTCACGCTTCGTACACCCTACTGATGTCATAATACGAAAACATTTTTCTCTTTTTTCTATACTTGAAGCCGACCCCCACAAATCAACCGAATTGTGCCCGACCATGGTGGATGAAGTGACCAAAGTTGGAAGCAAGCGTGATGTTCGGATACTTCTCTGAAATTCCAGCCATATTTTCCTGAAATCATACCGATTAAACTTACAAATCAAATACTTCTGTTTTGGTATGGAATGCATGAATTGGCACTTCTCGCTCGGCCCTGCTCAGAACCACTGGCCCCTCATGATGGTTGGCTGGAGCCCAATTTGTGTGCATGTGGGAGAAGAAGTGAAGACGCCTAGTAAGTTGACTCCATGCCATGCGGCGGTCCAATCTGCAGAATCATTTCTGGGACTGGTGTCCATTTGGCGACTCCACCACGTCCGACATGGCTGGAGATTTCTCGCCAAGCCAGGTGACATTCTGTTTTTCAGGACATATTTTCAGATTGATTTTTTTTTAAAGTTACAAATTGACATTAGCAGGGTATCAAACCAGGGTCCGGACCAGTGCCATATCTAGGATTTGCGTCAGGGGGCAAATGGATCTGAAGGGGGTCCATCCTACCCCCATTTTTCAAGTCAGCGGAGTCGAATTTCGATCTCGGGTCACCGGATTTCGGCCACTATTTTTCAATTGGGTCTTTTTGCATAAAAAATATTTTTTCGTCAGCGATTTTTTTGTCTGGGCCCGACGCGTTGTGAGGGGCGGGTTGACGGAATTTCAGGTGCCACAGGGACTTCCCAGGTCGCGATTTATTTTCGCATGGCCAGATGTGAATTTTGTGGCCCCGGCGCTACCTTTCGCGGCCCAGCGTGATTTTCGGCCCCGAACTTTTGGAGCTGTCAGCATGATTTTCAGGGGCCCGGCTGGATTTTTTTTCGGCCCCCAGTGTGATTTTCTTGACCTGCGACGCGACTTTTTTGGGTCCCAGTGTGATTTTCATGGCCCGTCCTAACTTTTTGGAACCTCTAGCGTGATTTTCGTGGCACCAGTGCTACTTCTTTTGGCTCCAGTCTGATTTGCATGGGCCTGGTGCATCTTTTGGGGTCCCAGCATGATTGCAGGGGTCTGCGCGACTTCTTGGGGCATCTGTAAGGCGTTTTGCATTTGTATCCGAGAGGTTCGGACGGCCAGAAACCAGCTTTCGCGCCGCCGCATGGCAGGGCGCCCTCCCCCGGCACAGCGTGTCCGCCGAAAACAAGAAAACAATACAGGCAGGCCTGCAGGCGGCTTTCAAGGCCAACCGAGAGGCGGCCGGACTCGTCCCGAGCACCTGCGTAACACGTGGGTAGGGTGGAGAGTGGACCGGCCCGCGGCGGAAGCGGGAGCAGCAGCCGGACGTCCAGAACCTTCTGGAACATTCGCGAAAAAAAAGAAATGGAAGAGAGAGAGAGAGAAAGAGAGAGAGAGAGAGAGAGAGAGAGAGAGAGAGAGAGAGAGAGAGAGAGAGAGAGAGAGAGAGAGAGAGAGAGAGAGAGAGAGAGAGAGAGAGAGAGAGAGAGAGAGAGAGAGAGAGAGAGAGAGAGAGAGAGAGAGAGAGAGAGAGAAAGTACCCAAAGCCGGAGGCGATGAAGAGAGAGGAAAACTCATGGGCGCGCCACGGTGAAGGAGAGAACAGGACAGAACGGACAGGGAGACGCAGGGGATTCTGAAACGCGCGGCGGTGGACGCCGGACAGACACGCTCAGGAACGTCCAGCGGTGGCAAGATGGCTGAGCTTTCGGATGGAGGAGAGGAAGCGCTCAGCCGAGGCCACCCGCCACCCACCATCGCCATGTGAGTGCTGCTCGGCGTCATGGAACATCACCCGTCACCACCACCGTCCCAGCGTCACCAACCCCATCGGCGCTGGCGTCTTCCGCGTGGGGGGGGGATGTGTATGTGTTGGTTGCAATTGTGCGTGCATGTAAATATAAATAGTTGTTGTCCCAGTGTTCAGGTGTATGTATAATGTCTTTCCTATCTTTTTCTATTTTAGCGTAGGAGTAAATGGAAATGTGGATGATGTTTCATATGACTGGAGTTGGAGTCCCCTGGACTCCAAATAAATACCTGGATGGGATTTCGCCTCTCTAACCTGACCTATGGAAACATTTGCTAAACTCGCTTCCTCATTCGATACTGAATAATTAAATGTGATACAGTTTGTGAGCACGCAACTGATGTCAACATCGACGCAAAAACATGTGTAGTGGTCTGGACAGCTGGTTGGGAATAATGATACAATTCTGAAGCGCATACCTTGATGGGAAGGAAATTGTTGCAAAATGTCCTGTAAAAATATGTCATTGACCTCAATTTCAGTCTCTGTCTCTTGATTTCAGTATACATATATTTCTGTTTCTATCACTGCTTTGATCGCACTATTGGGCGAACACTCGGCCCCAGTTTATCTGTCCGCCCTTGGCACGGTCACGATCTCGATCTCGGTCTCGGTCCAAATATTTGTCGGTCTCGGTCAATTAGTCTGACTCTGGCTCTTTTCACCGGGGTGCATTTACGGCGGATAAGGAACGGCCGCGAGAAGAGCTTGATGGCATCCACAGGAAAGTGCACACATCTAGCGACAGAGACAGTCTGCCAGCTGTCCTCCTATAGGCGATATGTCCTCGGGCGTCGACCGTGAGAGGCCTTTGACCCTCCCTTCCTCAAGGGGGGGCACGACGAAAGGGCGCAATGACGAAACTCTCCTGATTGTTACTCCTGGGCACTATTCAAGTGATAACTGCTAACTGGGCTCAGGTATCTCTTGACCGCAAAATCCCGCTGGCCTCTGTGACCCAGGGGCGTAGATGAGGGGGCGAGCATAGCATGCATGTGGGAGGCCCGTTAGAGGGGGCCCCACATTGCGTTCGCCGGAAGTTCGGCGCCGGACAATAGGATGTATAGGCAAAACACTGCCAGGTAATGAGTCCGCCTCCGTTCGCTGTACGTGGGCACGGATGGTACAGAGGATCGGGGGACGCACGGATTGGTTTGGCATGCCGTAAGTCCCGGGGCTGAAAGGGTAGGGCCGGCTAGGGTATAACGACGACAAAGGGACGCACCCAACGTGGTAGGGATCCGTGCCCACCCGTGGGATACGTGACGCTGGTCGCACGTGTTCAACGTGTAAGGCCAGGCATGGCGTCGATTGGGTAAGGTTAGGTAGGTTGGCCATTGATACCTGAGTGCAGTTATAAGACAGCACAGAAGCCCAGGGAAAGTTTCACCGCCCAGTGTTACAAAGCCTTAAGGACAGTAACGACAATATATACAAGTTATGCAATCAGGTGAGTCGAGTCAGCCGTTTACAAATTAATTTTAATTAATTAAATAGGACAATAGGATATATAGGCAAAACACTGCCGGGTAATGAGTCCGCCTCCGTTCGTTGTACGTGGGCACGGATGGTACAGAGGATCGGGGGACGCACGGACTGGTTTGGCATGCCGTAAGGCTAGGGTATATATACAAATTAATTAATAAATTAATATGCATTCGGGACTAACCAAGTCCCCAGTGAAAGGAAGTACGACTCGCTAAATGCTTGGGTAACACTGGAGGGGAAAATTGTGGGCGAACTCGTTTTCGTATTATTAGGGACCGAATGATCGTGCGGAATGAAAGGAGCGAGTGACTGCTGCATAAATGCTTAAAGGGGTACTTTTAAGGACCAGTGGAAATGGTTCGAATTCAACGCAAGTATTCAGCTGTCAGAAATATCACTGCCAAAATTTTACTGGATATTACCCGGGCCCTGCTTGCATCTGGCTGCCTCGAGAACGTCGAGTGTGTTGTGTGTGCGGGGGGAGTGAGTAGATGGTGGATGTGTTGTTGTCTGGGGGTACACGGGTGGGTCCTGTAAATTGACGAGTGCCGGTGGCGGTGGCAGTACCCATGTCGTGTACATCTATCATAACCATCCATCAGGGTCACATCACACCCCAAGCCCACAACCCCTCCTCGCTACATGACCAGCCGGGCGCACTCACGGCGTTTGTGGTGTGGATAGGAGCCTGGCCTCGCTAAAAGAAATTCGTGTAGTGGTGGCGACGGGCCGCAGCAAGGTTGGAAGGACGTCGGAGCGGTCGAAGTGGTGGGCAAGAGAGGGAACAGCACAGCACCAACCATCCAGGCCGCCGGCGGCGGCCGGCCGCAGTAGCCAGCCCAGCGACCCACCCACCCGGCAGTGCCGCCAGTGCCCCCAGATCCGCTCCGACACCGCCCAGCCCGACGTGGCCCGACCCCCTACACATCCAGTGATATTTCCAGGGGACTCGGCCAGATTTGGGGTTCCAGCGTGATTTTAATGGACACCGACGCTACTTTTGGGATGGTCAGTGATGACTTAATTCCCACCGCCTAGGTTGAGAGGAACTGATCTCAGATGGCTTTGAATGGAGCATAACGCGCTCTGAACGCCTCAGGTTCAGAAAATGCATAAGAAAGTTGGATGAGAAGTGCAAAGACCTCCAATATGCCAACTGTCAGGGCCATGTTCCCAATACCCGCACATGATCGCCCCGTCCCCCAGTGAGGTCGCATTTCCAATTTCGGAAGCATTATTGAGGGGTAGGGAAGCTCGAAAGGCGGCGATTTGGCATGGGAATGAATTGTAGCGCCCTCGTGCCCTCCACCGAGTCAAATGTTGTCAGGCGTGGCCGTAGAAAGAATGAATCCAAAGGCGCTAGTACCTATGATGTCATTTTGCTGAACTATTTTGCGGTGCAGGAGCACCTGAAGTTAATGTGGCGTGTTTATTCAATTAAATATGACACAGATGGAGGTCATTCGTGAGACAGAAGAGTGAAAACAATATCATCTACCAGGTCAACAGGTTCAGATGCTATAAGGCACTCACTGGAACTGGTGTCGAATTTCTGTCCGGAGCTCCTCACACTCAGATAAGCCAGCGCGGAGTATTGGTGGATGAGTGGGAACACCCCAGAAACAGACTTCTTGCGAGAAAGTCGGTGTCGTGAAAGCCGGAAAGTCAGAGTGAGAAAGTTGAGAAATGAGAAAGTGTGAAGTCTTACAAAATCGCTTGAATTGGTTCATTGAGGGGCAAATGATGCATACTCATGCGGCTCCTCAGCATGGGTGTTGTTTTGCATACTTCTGAAGGGGCTAGTGACCCTCAATGTTGGCTTTGACACCCCTCCAACAATTTCAAGGGGCCGGGATGACCAAGTGGTTAAGGTGATGAGCTCTGGGTACAAAATGTCCCGGGTTCAGCACTCGCACCGCTCGGGACATTTCCCAATCCCGCGGGCCACCGGCGAAACAGTGTGGGCGGCGCCATTATCCATGAATGTGCATCAAGTGCGTCGCGAATTGCCCAATAAACAAATAAAACAACAATTTCAATTTCTAACCCACGCCAATGTTTTTATCAGGCTGTGTTTTTCCGCTCCCGTACGGTTTTCCGAGGTCGTCCACGGTCACCAAGTTAGTCAAGGTAAAGTGAGATCATCTCGAAAAACGTTCAACCAGTCATTTCGCTTTAACGGGTATGGATATCTGAATGAGGCTTTCAAAGTCTACTTATCTTCTTTGATTTTAAGTTTTTCATGACCTTTTGTTTTGCATATTTGCCTAACAGAGCTAAAATAGAAGATTCTTGCAGAAGTAAGCACTTTCTATGATGTTAAGTTTGCTTAAAGGAACTTTTATCGGTGCGCTCTACCCATAAGGAAAAGAATTACCAAGTATTTTGTATTATTTTTTGGTGGCATATATTTCGGGGCCATGGTCGATTTCGCCTTCATCTTTGATTCCAATTAAGTTTTGTTCTTAAAATTGTGCCCAAAATTAACTCCCCAGAGCCAAAAACGGTACGTCAGTCGTGACCTTATAACCACCCCTAGTGACGTCACTTTTTTAGAGGAAAACGTTTTTAGGTGGTTTAGTGCCCTACCCGTTGAGCGGATTTCGATGACACCTCTCGTTTTTTTCGGACGCTTGGTTTTGAGACTAGATGGGGCATAAATGACCCCTCCTGAGACAGACCTGAAAGCCGGTTGAACATGGGACCCTATGGGATATCCCCCTTATTGCCCCTTTATGTTATTTCCCCTCCCCCAAACAAAAATCAGAAATCAACGCCCCTGTTCTCCAGTACTATGACCAGAGGAGCAAAAATCTACCAACTCACCATCTAGGGTATGTGACAGTGTTAATGTGAGAGATGTAAAATAGGTTAGAAGGCAAAACGGTAAGCTGTGTAGAACAAGTTGATGTTCCACACGTTCCCCACGATATTTGTACAGCGCCATGAGACTATTGTCGTTAGATTTGTACCAGTACGCCTCGCAGCAAAAATATATTTTGAAAAAAAACGCCAACTCTGTCACACGTCGTTTTATTCGTACACAGGAGTTGGAAGAGTAACACATGGTTGTTTAGTGTGACACATGTGAAAGTCTCTAGAATATCACACCAATGTCTTTAGAACAAGAAAAACACCAGTGCCTACATGGTTCTCAGTGGTGTCACACTCCGGCTATCTGTTACGGAAAGCGCCAGCACCGACGCAAGATTTCACCGCGATGAAAGGTGTCCATTCAATAAGTTTAATGGGAGGCCCCAGCCATTAGTGGCTACCGGACCACCATTCGAGCCGACCAGACTCCGACCCCAGTCATGCTAATGCAATGGGGGAAAGTAACTGACCGTGGGCGAGGTGGCGGCAGCACGCTCGCCCCTCCACTCAGCATGTTAAATGCTGTCGTAACGTCCCGAGAAATGTCGTGTGGCACATAGGAGGTAATTATCCAAGCTATGCGACAGACTAACAACTTTTTGCTTCCCTGATTGTGAGGGACCACTCCGCGATGCACCATGTTGCATTGAGAAGTCATGGGGAAATCAAACGGTGAGAGGATAGTGATCCACCCAAAAGTATATACAATGACACTCATTGTAACAGTATCACTTCTAATGACCGGACGCCATTAAGAAATCGCTCTACAGTTGGCTGCCCGGATGTAGGGACTGATGTCGGGCTCAGAAAGCATGAGTGGCGGAGGAGTTATCTGGAATGTCAAGAAAACATTGTGCGTGATTTGTTTATTCAGAAGATGTGCATCCACAGGCACGCTGACTCGCAGACTCGGTCAGGTAATACAAACAATGAGATAATTTTGAGCCAAGTAGTATATTGCAGAATCAACGATTGTGCTCCTCTATTTTTGTTATGTGTTTTTCAACCAACATCTTAACGAAAAGCTTTGACATCACTGTCATCTTCCATGACGCACAAGTGCACGAGCGGTGTACACACCGTCATCAGTGTACACAGTGTGAGAGGTGTACACACCGTCAGTAGTGTACACAATGTGAGAGGTGTACACACCGTCATCAGTGTACACAATGTGAGAGGTGTACACACCGTCAGCAGTGTACACAGTGTGAGAGGTGTACACACCGTCAGGAGTGTACACAGTGTGAGAGGTGTACACACCGTCAGGAGTGTACACAGTGTGAGAGGTGTGCACACCGTCAGGAGTGTACACAGTGTGAGAGGTGTACACACCGTCAGCAGTGCACACAATGTGAGAGGTGTACACACCGTCAGTAGTGTACACAATGTGAGAGGTGTACACACCGTCAGCAGTGTACACAATGTGAGAGGTGTACACACCGTCAGCAGTGTACACAATGTGAGAGGTATACACAGTCATCAGTGTACACACTTTGAGAGGTGTACACGCTGAACGCTTGTTGCAGTGCTGTTGACATCCTCCCGAGCACTACCGGGCATCCTCCCGAGGCAGCTGAGACACGCACGGAGCGGCACTACTTCTGCTGATAGACGTGAGTGTGTAGTGGAGAGTGGACGGGCGGCGTACTAGAGGGGTGGAGAAGGCATCGGGGTTTGGCCTGGGTTCCAACGGGGGCCTCAGAACAGGAGGCCGATGGGCAGCGTGTCCCCGCCTAGGCCGGGCGCCCTGTCCTGGCAGTTGTAGATCGGGCAGCACGACCTGCCGCACGGCTTGCTGCAGACGGCGCACAGACTGGGAAGTATCGACGGCCACGGCGTGGTGTTGTGTGCAGGGACGACCTGCAGCTGCTGGGCCGGTGCAGCCTGTGGGAGCAGTGTCGCGTCACCACACACCACTACCGCCACCTGGCGTGGGCCGTGTGCCGCTACCTGCAGCTGTGGGGCCGGTGCAGCCTGTGGGAGCAGTGTTGCGTCACCACACACCACTACCGCCACCTGGCGTGGGCAGTGTGCCGCTACCCGCAGCTGCGGGGCCGGTGCAGCCTGTGGGAGCAGTGTCGCGTCACCACACACCACTACCGCCACCTGGCGTGGGCCGTGTGCCGCTACCCGCAGCTGCGGGGCCGGTGCAGCCTGTGGGAGCAGTGTCGCGTCACCACACACCACTACCGCCACCTGGCGTGGGCCGTGTGCCGCTACCCGCAGCTGCGGGGCCGGTGCAGCCTGTGGGAGCAGTGTCGCGTCACCACACACCACTACCGCCACCTGGCGTGGGCCGTGTGCCGCTACCCGCAGCTGCGGGGCCGGTGCAGCCTGTGGGAGCAGTGTCGCGTCACCACACACCACTACCGCCACCTGGCGTGGGCCGTGTGCCGCTACCCGCAGCTGCGGGGCCGGTGCAGCCTGTGGGAGCAGTGTCGCGTCACCACACACCACTACCGCCACCTGGCGTGGGCCGTGTGCCGCTACCCGCAGCTGCGGGGCCGGTGCAGCCTGTGGGAGCAGTGTCGCGTCACCACACACCACTACCGCCACCTGGCGTGGGCAGTGTGCCGCTACCTGCAGCTGCGGGGCCGGTGCAGCCTGTGGGAGCAGTGTCGCGTCACCACACACCACTACCGCCACCTGGCGTGGGCCGTGTGCCGCTACCTGCAGCTGCGGGGCCGGTGCAGCCTGTGGGAGCAGTGTCGCGTCACCACACACCACTACCGCCACCTGGCGGCTCACACGCTGGCTGACCACTCGCGACAGACGGGCTCAAATAATTTAGGCTACAGTAATTGGCGAACTCAGGAATTTGATCCCGACGCCTACAGGGACGCTGCACAAGCGACGGCAAGGGTTAAGAGCGCGGCGCAGTTGAATTTCGGTGTGACTGGTCCTAGACGCATTGTCGCCAGTGTTTATGCTCCTTCTCATCCCTTCAGGCACGCACGCAGAGCCGACGTGATTTCGTGCGTGATGCGCTCACCAAATTGCTTTACAACGGCCGAACTGAGAAGCGCCACCCATCCCTGGGATTGAACTGAGGACGCCGGGATGCAAGCCAAGGACTTTGTTCATTTGCCGCCCGGGACGGATGGCAAGCGCGGATTGCTCGGCGGGTGGTAATGCCGCCGCCAGTTCCTTTCTTTGAACAAAGCTTGAGGGTACTTTAGGGCAAATATTGCGATGAAAAGTGGGAAATCCCAAAACTAAAAGAGCGGGTCTGGCTCTGGGCGAGATAATTACAGCTTGAAATGCTGTGTTGCAACGTCAGAAGCCGTTGAAAGTTACCCGCCAACGGCCGCCGCGAACCACGTTCATTCAAGAATGACGGAGAAAAAAACTACATGACGGATAATAGTCGAAAAAAAATACAGGGAAAACTTTGATTATCCATGTGTCCTTCTTGACTGGGCATTCAATTTTTATCACATTCTAAACTGCTCAGCTGTGTTTTTAAATTCGCACTACTTAATTCGCGTATGGAAGAATGATGCAGGGAGACGAGCCTTGCTGTATGATAGCTCATGCAAAGAGAGAACGAGCAAAGGGACCAATGGAGAGAAAATTGTCCCATTCTTATCTCCTCTTGCTGTGAGAAACTGGAGTCAGGGACAGATCTAGAAGTTTTCGGGGGCACTATTTCACTGGAGGGGCCTTCAGCTGAAAATTTGTTCAGCAGGGGGTGAGAGGGGCTGCACTCGAACATACCGAAGGGCGCCTTTGGTTTGACAATCCGTTGAACGCGACGGTGGAGGAGGAAGTGCACTAGACTCTTCCCGACAGGGTGCCTGCCAGACGGGTGCGACTTTTCCATGAGTGGGGTACATACCTCCAGTACTCTCACCCCTGTATCCCCCCACCGAGGGTACCCCATGTACCGCGCTGTGGCGATCCGCCCTGATACTCCCTCTGGGTATCGGCGGGAGTACCAGGAGGCTGACACCGGCCAGAATATTTACAGAACACTCAACAGATGTGTCGGAGACCTCAGGCTACAATGCAAATTATCTGAATCTGGTATCGCCCAAGGCAGACAGCGCAAGCACAGCCATGTTCTCACCATCACTCCACAGATGCCGAGGCCGACCAGCAGCAGTACTACAGACACACGCATCTCTGCCGTCGGCGATTGCTGGCGGCGCGGCTACAGCGGCGGAACTCGTGAACGGCGTCAGCGACCGCCGCGGGAGTGTCGCGATGGCTTCGTGTCGCACTCGCAGTGACTGGGCGACAGTGGCTGGGCGGCAGCGACTGAGCGACAGCGACTGGGCGATAGCGACTCAGTGACAGTGACAGTGGTCGCTGCAGCTGGACTTGCAGCCGCTCGAGGTGGAATTTTCCAGCGCAAAACTCCCAACCGCGAGAGAGCTTCCAGCGGATGGCAGCTGTCGCGACAGAACTCCGGCAGCGCGGCGCAGCAACGTCAGCAGCCACTCCGACGGGGCTCCACGCCAGGCACGGGCAGCAGGCACGCCGCTCGATGCACCGTCCGTCCCGTGCTCCGCACACCTCGGCAGTGGTGCCGGCCGCCGGCGTCGGCTCTGACTATGACTTGGCATCGTTCCAACGCGCTGCCGCCCCGCTCAGGAGAGGTCGTCCACTCCGGCCCCATTGGGGAGAGATCGTCCACTCCGGCCTCATTGGGGAGAGATCTTCCACTCCGGCCTCATTGAAGAGACGTTGTCCACTCCTTCCTCATTGAGGAGAAGTTGTCCACTCCTTCCTCATTGAGGAGACGTTGTCCACTCCTGCCTCATTGAGGAGAAGTTGTCCACTCCTGCCTCATTGGGGAGAAGTTGTCCACTCCTTCCTCATTGAGGAGAAGTTGTCCACTCCTTCCTCATTTAGGAGAAGTTGTCCACTCCTTCCTCATTGAGGAGACGTTGTCCACTCCTGTCTCATTGAGGAGACGTTGTCAACTCCGTCGAGCCCGGACATGCACACGGCCTGCCGGGCTCCGCCCACAGCCGCAGCTAGCAGCAATGCACAGGTACATGGTGGAATGGTCAGAAATGGGCTGCAGTGGGTATATTACAGCTGGTGCGCCGTCGACAACGTGTCCAGTTGATTGTGTCTTCAATCGAAGTGAATCCAATTAAATGAAATTATTTTCCAGGTTATTCAATCGAAAGCAGTGTCGTCTGAAACGTTTTCGAATGGAACCAAGTTATTTTTCGGGACCATGCATCACTCCAAATATATCATATTATGTGATGTAGGTTATATGTTAGTTGATATCATCTGTGAGCCATATGTGTCCGGGCTACATCCCACGAAATAATACACTACCAAGTGAACCAATACTGTGTTTGTGGTTTGCACTCTTGCCGCTATTAGTCAAACACCAGTCCATTTTGTGCATGTATAAGCACTTTGTTTATCGTTTATCGTGAATTGTTTATTTATCATCAAGAGGAAATGCCCATTTATAGGTGAAATTATATAAAAATAAACCTACGCTAACACATAAGTGACACAAGTGACATGAATGATAATGCGAGTATGAGAAGCACATGCAATCTCAGAGATTGGCTCTCAAAGTCGCCGTATAAGCGGCGACCTGCCGCTTCACTCGGCCAATGGGTCACAGAAAAGATCGGTCGTTTGTGGGGACATGACATCATTTACACTGTGAGGGGGCATCATTTACACTGGAGTATATGAGTGCGCAGCAACTACGCTATAAATCTACAACACATACACCATTTTACTGCAATGAACGCATTTGCATCTGGGAAACGAATATCCCACGAGACATCCAATTCGTGTTATGTTTTCGGCCATGTTTGTCAGATTTATCAGGAGTCATTTGGGTCGCTGGACGGGCGATGCCAAGCGGCGGGCAGTGGGGATGCCCTGCTGCCGGCACAGGGTCGGGCAGTGGGGATCCCCTGCTGCCGGCACAGGGTCGGGCAGTGGGGATGCCCTGCTGCCGGCACAGGGTCGGGCAGTGGGGATCCCCTGCTGCCGGCACAGGGTCGGGCAGTGGGGATCCCCTGCTGCCGGCACAGGGTCGGGCAGTGGGGATCCCCTGCTGCCGGCACAGGGTCGGGCAGTGGGGATCCCTGCCGGCAGTGGGGATCCCTGCGCACAGGGTCGGGCAGTGGGGATGCCCTGCTGCCGGCACAGGGTCGGGCAGTGGGGATCCCCTGCTGCCGGCACAGGGTCGGGCAGTGGGGATCCCCTGCTGCCGGCACAGGGTCGGGCAGTGGGGATCCCCTGCTGCCGGCACAGGGTCGGGCAGTGGGGATCCCCTGCTGCCGGCACAGGGTCGGGCAGTGGGGATGCCCTGCTGCCGGCACAGGGTCGGGCAGTGGGGATGCCCCTGCTGCCGGCACAGGGTCGGGCAGTGGGGATCCCCTGCTGCCGGCACAGGGTCGGGCAGTGGGGATGCCCTGCTGCCGGCACAGGGTCGGGCAGTGGGGATCCCCTGCTGCCGGCACAGGGGTCGGCTGCCGGCACAGGGTCGGGCAGTGGGGATCCCCTGCTGCCGGCACAGGGTCGGGCAGTGGGGATCCCCTGCTGCCGGCACAGGGTCGGGCAGTGGGGATCCCCTGCTGCCGGCACAGGGTCGGCTGCCATGCGGCGATAGGCAACGCCGGAGGGATTCCCTGTTGCAGGTACAGGATCGGGTGCCGGACGACGGCCGGCTGGCACGACATGGAGGCGAGCGGCCGGGAATCCCGCATGTGCTGGTCATGTCTGTTATTAGCCATTGTTTTCCATCGGATGATTCAGTTGGACTTTCCACTGTGTTGCAATCGCGCGGGGCACGGAAGTCGCTTATGTTTCGTCACGGGCCACCAGTCAACAGTGCAGAACGCCATTGGGTGCGGGGGGGGGGGGGGGGGGCTGGACGAGCGAGAGCAAACGACGGACTGTGGGTGTGGGGCACAGACAGGATCGGGTGTCATTCTTCAACAGGAAGTTTGTGGATCGTCCGCACCTGCGCTCTCTTGACGGCGCATGAAGAAACGAAGAAGGGCATGAATGTTGTATTAACAACATTCATGGTTCAAATGCTTCCAAAGTTCATAACCCCAAAAAACTGGCAACCTCCAGGGATGCGTAGAACAACTGCCAATGAGTAGAACAAAACACGCACCTTTCTGCGCCCATTTTTGTGCGGCAGTGCAGGATTTTCACACATAAGGAAAGCCGTTTGCCGAAAATTCGGCACAGTGCACTAGAATTTGGGGCGCGTGCTCGAAATTGTAAGGTCGTAAAGTCGTAAAGATCCGGTACGAAAGCTAATTCATGTCGGCGAGTAGAGGCCCAAGTTCAAAGTGGGCTCGCTGTGGGCTGTAAATTGGCTGTATGGGCTAGAAATTGGGCTACAAATGGGTAGCCCATCTTGGTCCAGGATGGACTATCAAGTGAGCATGCCTGTAGCGGCCCACCGTCGGCTGGGGAGTGTAATGTCGCACAACGGCCCGACGTCGGCTGGGGAGTGTAATGTCGCACAACGGCCCGACGTCGGCTGGGGAGTGTAATGTCGCACAACGGCCCGACGTCGGCTGGCCGCTATTGATATGCCGAGCTGGACCGACGTGTATTGATATTGCAGGTCAGTTTGCCTGCCACTGTGGAGGACCTAATGAGGCCCATACAGAGCCAAGGCAAGAACCTGGATGCAGGTCCATTCCATACAAAACGCCCAAGGAGCAAGTGCGGTGCCTAGGCGCCACCCACCCAATGCGTGTCTACATAAGGCCCAGATTGAGCCCATATGGGCTCAATCTGGGCCTTATGTATACAAATAATCTGGGCCTTATGATATAAGGCGGGTCGCGGGCGCGAGATCAGACACAGCTCTTCTCAGAGCACGATCGGCGCCCGCAGTCAGCAAGCAAGAAGAGAACCAGGAAGGTCCAAGGTTTGAGCAGAAAACAAACCTGTAGCAGCAGAAGAAGCCAAGACACGAAGAGATCCAGGGACCCAAGAGGAGCACTCCTGCGAATCTAGAAGGAAAACCTCCCTCACCAAATCCCCAACTTCTCTCTGTCTCCCAACTAACCTTTACCCCCAGGAGGAAACCTAACGGTGTCGAGCCCACTGTCTTGGGCCATTGAGGCCGAGGCAGGGACCAGAGAGCGAAAGCTCGGTCCAGGGTGCAACAAATCCGGGTAGTTCTTCAGTCAGGAATGACACTTGCGGGGGGCGGGACCAAACCCTTACACACTATGGCGCCCGCCGCCAGCACCACACAAGGCACCTACCTAGTAGGTACGTACACAGAGACAGGACACAACATCACACAGGAGTGTCCTGTCACTCTCGAGAGGACACTCAGACACATTCTTAATTCAACACACTTCAAGGTCCACATGCACACCACACACATCACAGTCCAAACACAGACCAGCGCGGACACACAAACTCTACTAAACACAATCACCTTTAACAACCAGCGCTGCTCCTTCACGTTACACCGCACCTTGAACACCAGCCGCGGTTACATTTGCGCCCCAGAACTGAATACCTTACCACTTGAAAGCATCGCCGCACTATTCGACGCCTCAGCCCTCCTAGATGCCACAGTTACAATCAGCCAGATTAAATGGGAGGCACGTTCGACTTACAAACTTCTAGTACTGACTTTCGACTCACAACACCTACCATCACACGTCCACATACACAACAAGGCCTACGAGGTCCGCCTCTACGTGCCTCTGCCACTACGGTGCCGGTTCTGCTTGCGTTATGGACATGGCGAACGCGCATGCGCGTCGCCATCTCCCAGATGCAGCCAGTGCGCCGGTCACCACGCGGCATCCGACTGCAACTCCTCCGAAAGGAAGTGTGCAGGCTGTGATGGGCCGTACCCCGCCACCGACCCCGACTTCCCAAAGTGGGCATACGAGAGGGAGGTGTGCCGGTATGCGGCAACTCATCGGGTGTCACACGCAACAGCACGACAGCACCTACGCCACACCACCACTGACATTTACACAGCCACAACTGCACCTCTCCACACCGCACCTACCGCCGGGCGAAGCTACGCAGCGACCCTCTCCACACCTAAACCCACACACCCTCCAACACCAGCTCCCACCCGCCCAACCATCCCACCAGCAGCCGGCTCCCGGAGCCCGGCACACCTCCCTCCTCAACGCTCCTCCGACCCTCGCCTCAACCGCCTCACCGATCCCCGACCTCCCGGCCCACCGCCCCTCGACCTCACCGATCACCACTCCTTCCCACTCCACCCCACCCGGGACCTGGTCTCCTCCCACATCCACTCCACTTCAGACCTGGCCATTATCCACATCCCCTTCACCCTCGACCCAGCCTCCTCCCACACCCTTTCCACCGCGGGCCCGGCTTCCCACGTCCACCCCACCGAGGAATGGGCTTCCTTCCCTTCCCACCCCATCTCAGACCCGGACCATGCCCACCACCATCCCACTATCCACCCCGCATCATTCCTCCTCCAACACACATCAGACCCAGACCCGATCCCCGTCCCATCCCCCACCGGTACCCACCCATCCCTCACGGGACCTGGCCGTACCCCTTCGCGCCAACGCCTCCAACCGGCCGGGGCCCATCTCGCTACCCTGAAGCCTTCCCTCCACTGCCTCCTCCAGGGCCTCGGGCCCTACCACACCCATCCGGCCGGCCCAAACCAAGGCCTAGAACCAAGGCCACCACAACATCCACACAGACCACCCGCAAGTCCACGGCCACCACGTCCTGCCGCACCGAACCTCCCACCACCTCCTGCACACCCACCCAAACCCACTCCAAAACCTCGTCTGAGGCCAGCACTCAGACTGAACCTACCATTCCTTCTAAGCCCGTCGAACCCACAACTTCAGACCAACGAATCCCACCCGAACCCACCGCGCCTCCCAAGCGCAAATCAAGCCGCCACTCTACCCAATCACCTCCCAGGACCCGTGCGACCAGGTCCAGGCTACCACCCCTGCCTGGGTCACCTCCCAACCCTCTCTCCGTTCACCGGTTCAACCTTTCTCCCCAACTCGACGCCGACACCACCCCAGTATAGGAACACCAACAGTCACTAAACGCGTTCGGCAATGGGACTTTTTCTGCAATGGAACACCGTTGGCTTTCCAGGCAAGTTCACATAATTCAAATCTGAATTCTTGCAACAAAAACCATTACTAGCTGCGCTCCAAGAAACTCACTTTCGAGATTCTGACTCCACTCGGAACAAAATCCCAGATTATACTTGGCACGTCGACAACGTAAGTCGTAAACGACCCAAATAGGAAATGGGGCGCAGCCATACTCATTGCAAACAGCATACCTCACTGTCGAGTAACGTTAAATACTCCCCTGAATTGCGTAGCAGTCAGTATCAAAATTGCTTATTGCCAAACCACAGTCATCTCACTATACATCTCGCCGTCAGCTGAAACCCCACACCACAGGAGCTGAACGAATTGCTGCTTCAGGCCTCTCCACCAGTTCTCATTATGGGATACTTTAATGCTAAACATCCCTCCTGGGGAAGCGACCAGACTGACGCTAGAGGGCGCGAAATTCACCAGTTTATTTCGGACCACAACCTGGTACTTCTTAACACCGGGGCCGCCACCCGCTACAACTCGACCTTAGGAGGATCGGACAGTTGCATTGACTTAACGTGCTGCTCCCAACGACTTAGCTCACTATTTGACTGGTCAGTTTCAGACGTTCCCGGACTGAGCGACCACTACCCAATCACAATTAGGCTCAGCACGGACGCTATCCACCACACTAAACTATTTAGACAATCTTGGAACTTGAAAAGAGCGGACTGGGCTAAATTCGAGGAACAGGTGGACCTCAACCTAACAAATCCAGAGACCAGTAAGATCGAGACAATCCTAAGGGCCATCAGCTCAGCAGCACGAAACTCAGTCCCAAAACGTAACAAACCTAGGAAAAAGGCATCTACGCCATGGTGGACACCGGACTGTCAAAGGGCAATCGCCGCACGGCGCCGTGCCCACAAACAATTCAAAAGATTCGTGTGCGAAGCACACCTATCAGCATACAGACAATCTCAAAAACACTGCCGGTACACAATTCGAACAGCACGACAAAACTGTTGGCAGTATTTTGCCTATCAATTCAATAGGTTCACCCCTACCGGCAGAATCTGGGATCTGATGAAGCGTTTCAACCTGAAACGCCCACCACCAGGCCCCTTCCCCCAGCTGACGGTGAAAGGACAGGACATCACTGACCCACAACAAGTAGTAGACCACTTTAAACTACACTACGCCAGCGCATCTGGCAACAGCAACTACGACACCACTATAGCAAGCCTTCCTTTCACCGTCTAATAAGAGACTCACTTCCTTCGGGATGTGATACTGATGAGATTGTCTATGGTAGCTCAATAGGTATGATGGGAGGAGTTAGTAATTGTTGAGTGTATTATGCAATAGCAAGTGAGTCTCTTATTAAGTCTAAACGCTTTATAACTTTATATAGGGTGTACCTAGCAGTGGATTCAGCACCTTCCTTCGGGATGTGATACTGATGAGATTGTCTATGGTAGCACGATGGGTATGATGGGAGGAGCTTGTAATTGTTGAGGGTGTTATGCAATAGCAAGTTAATGGTGCTAGATAGGCTGGGATATATAGCTTCCTAGGAACTTGGGATAAGGGATTGATTGGGGTGAGAGTATGAACATTTCTAGTACCTTTTCTAGATAGGCTTAACCCAGATGGGCCCCTGTGGCTCTTATTAAGCCTCAATACTTTATGACTTTTAAGCGCTCTAGATGCCCTTGCCTCCAAAGCCAATTTTAGCTCTAGCAATAGAGAAATCTACAATCAGTCGTTTACTATGCACGAATTACACCTTGCCCTGAGCAAGTGTAGAAACACGTCGGTTGGGCCGGACGACATCCATTACCAGTTTCTTAAACAACTTAGCAAAAACTCCCTAACGTACCTACTAGCGGCCATAAATGAACTGTACCAAAGCGACACGTTTACCGCATCCTGGCGAGAGAGCGTAGTCATTCCATTGCCAAGCCGCACAAAGATCACTCCACCCCAAAAGGTTATAGACCCATCTCACTTACTAGCTGTGCTAGCAAGTTAGTCGAAGGCATGGTCAACACACGATTGAGGCAATTTCTGGAACACAAATACCTTCTCGACGAATTCCAGTGCGGCTTCCAGCGTAAAAAATAAACTACAGACAATCTCATTATTTATTTATTTATTTATTTATTTCACGATACATGCCCTTCACATATAGTGGCTGTTATGGACAATCTGGGTATAACTCACAGATATTTACACAGAAAGGATAGATTTGCGGTCAATGGTGGGAGCAGATGCGCAACAAACATTCATACACCAACATAATACAATACCCATATCACTATCTGCACTCAGGGGCGTCGATTTGTATCCTTTTGTGGGGGCCATGGCCCCACCAATGTTGATCTTGGCCCCCTCAATGTTGATGTGGGCCCCCCAATAACCTATGCTATTTTTTTGCTGAGAAGAAAGTTAACACGCGCCCTGGAGGGCCTCGGAAAACTACGCGCACTGGAGGGGGGGCGGATACCGCCCCCCGTAAGATCTCGGCTCCTAGTGTAGCTAGAGGAACCCAATTCGCAGGGTGCATAGGTACGGTAGTAACCTGTATTGTGCGTAAATTTAATGACCTTAGGTCAATATCTTCAAAGTCAAATGAGGTAAAATTTGCAAAGTTTTCTGGTATTGCGTGGCTTGACTTGTCATTGTTATGGATCGCTGTGATTGTGTTTAAATGCTCCAAAATGGGCATCAATGATGTTTTGGACATTACTAATGATGCAATGCAGATGCTAGACCCAACACTTGACCTCAGGTCACCTATATAACACCACTTTATCAGGTCAGTTACCTGTTCCAGTTACCGGAACCGGGCCGCCCGCCCGACTGCTCCGTCGGGCAGCTCGGAGCAATCGGCTTCGTGAAGAAAGGAGTGAAGTACATGAATAAAGTATGGAAACGCAATGACAAACAGTACAAATGACAAACAGTAGTGTATTTATGACAACATTCCAGTTGATTAAGTTTGGTTCCATCATGTCATAAACTTGACCTCGGTGACCTAACATGACCCTGAAACTATATACCATATCAATATACATCAAACAAGTCGCTAGTGTTGCCAAGAACCTTCCCTTTTGCGAATATACGGGAACCGCATCAGCGCCGATTTTTGTAGTCTGGCGCTATAATTTTTTATTTATTTTAACGGCCCCTAACTTGAGAAAAAAAATTCAGCCGATTTCAAAACAAAGGAGTTGGATTTCCCCTCCACTTTGCAAGCACAATTTACATCATAAAATGTCGAGATTAGCTGACGATGATGCACTGTAAACCATATTGTCTTAAAAATCTTCAAAGCCACTAGACAACAATTAACAATGTCATAATTATGCTTGCACACATGACCAATGGCAAAAGCACATGCATATGGAGCTTGAACTGGATTCATTCCATTCAATTTCCAGTCATTGTCAAACTTGCACACAATCCAGTCCTGTCAACAACATTCTGTTTTCATTGAGATTGTGGATACACAAACTACATTTATTTTCAGCAGTCAACCCATCGCACTATAAGCTTGATATTCACCTAGGTACCCACCTATATCCCAATGACAATTAGCATATATTCAATATCGATAAGCAGCACCCCAGTCTCGACCTGCACCAAGAGCCACATGTGAACCAAATATCTGCCAGCTTATGATACCATGAAATAAAAAAGTCAGCAAGAAGCTGCATGCACACGGTATTATAAGTACTATTCTTGAAGAAATTAATAGGTAGGTACTATTAAGCCGTAGCTTCCAGGACTTTCTAAACGAACCTTTCAAGCAAGGCATATAATCAGGTATAGTAAGTAGATGATTTGAACGCTTCGTACTGATTGATCGTGACGTCACCAGTTCGATGTAGCCCATTCCTATGCTGTACAGGGAGCTGTTGCGATTTCCGGAAAAAAAACATATATCGGATTATATTACGCCAATTCGCATGATTCTGGCACTGAAAGAGGGAGCGCTTCGCTTTCTTTCACCAATCTATCTACCACTTTTGCTCTAGCCATCGAAACTATCGTGGTATATTGACCGTTCAACCTGCCACCAGATGGCAGGGCAAAAATTTAAAGATGGCGGCTACATTCGAGATAAACAATACGCGTACCGTATTGCGTGATACTGTCTGAGCTTGCTTTAGAGGAACTCAGATGGATCCTAATATACCAAAAGTATCGATTGTGCAAATATCAGAGTATATCGGCGATAAAAAGCGTTGTGCTATTGAGGGGAAGCCGTACTAGATGCAGGACACATTATTTCTTGTGGTACGATTGGGAAAGAACCGGGCAAGGTTACGGTGCAGGCACTCTGCATAAAATACAGCCACCTACGCGAGAAGCCCCATGAGCTACATGCTGTGGTGGAGTGTGGGAGATTCAATTACAAATGATGTACAAATTACAAATTATATTAATTAAGTATGCGAATTATGATGGTGGATACCAGTGTTGTGTGACCACTAGCAGGTCAATCAAAATATTACTGTTGCATAGCATTGCTTTTTTGGTTGGTGTTGTGCTAGCAATACCAAAAGTTCATGAGCTTCCAGCCCCATCATCATGGGTTAAGTTATGGATGTACTTTTAAAGTTCATCACAGGTGTTCTCCTGTAGAGCAGCTCCAGCATTGGGCTGGCTAATCACAACCTACCTTCCAGACAGACGGTTTCTGATAATGTACTAGACTGAGTTGGGTGTCCCACCCAGTTATATTGAATTTTTTCTTCAACTACATAGATAAACCCGTGGGTCATTTGGTGCATCTTCTATTGAATACCAATGACCACGCACATCTGAAACAAACATATATGACACATATCAATACAAAGCTATCACTCAGCAATTAGTGAATTCAGCGCAGTACTCTATCCCCCCTCCAAGACTTTGAGGTCTCGAGGGGACCAAAGTCTGAAACACTAGCAGATCAGATGTAAACACATGTGGGCAACAGGTTGGGCAAACTGATGTCACATCATCCATCCGCATCCAAATGGATGTGTACAGGGCCCTGCAGCAGAGCAAACAAACCATCGTTCAACAAGAAGCTCAACGGCCGAATCATGTGCCAGCTATACATACAGCACTATTGCCCACCATCGCAAGTCATCCACGCTACACACAACGGGTGCATAACAACGCATTAACAGCACCGCACAAGTGACCAACGAGGAGGTAGCGAGTGTGACACCGACGTGCGAAAACTAGAACGGTGAAGCTACAATTGCAAATAGATGTCAGTAGGCAAGTATCACCTCGCGTCATGTGGAATGGGTGATCGAGTAGGTGACCATAATGATTTGACACAATATATGACACAATAAACGCCACATATCACTTGCCATATTCCTCACTGGGGAATCCGCAAACATACACCTGCACGAGCCAAAAAACATCGAATTACTCAGGTACACCGGCAGGAGCGCAATCAGTATTCCAAGTAATCGCTCAAGTAACGAGGTTTTCTCGACTGCCGTGTGCTGCGGCGGGGGGTTGGTGCAGCGAGCACAGGCTCGGGGTACTGAGTTTCGTTGGATGATTCAGTCGGTGGTGACTGCACACAGGGAGGTGTGTGTGGAGTGGGCTGAGGTGGGGTACTTGCGTTATCCCGGGGACGAGTGTCACGAATGTCGTTCGTCGGTGGTACCCTCGGTGGCCGTTCGTCGGTGGCCGTAGGTTTGGTGGGTCCCGAGAGTGGTATGGTTGCGGTATCGCCCTGCGTGGCGGGTACTATGGTGTGAGAGGGTGGCGCATGAGTATCACTGACACGTATATGCTCACTGTAACGATCCAGAGCTGGGTATGTGGGAGTATCGTGAACAGGTACAGGGGCGCGTGCTTCCAGGCGAGACAATGTACCGGGTGTGAATGAGATAGGAGGGCGTGGCATGAACGGAGTGTACGAGCGCAAGTGCTTGCGGTTTCGCAGTGTCACACGTCCGGAACCGTCTACCCTCACCACGTACTGGTCAAACTGTCGCACTTCAATGACGATGCCAGTTTTATACCATTTAGTGGGATGAGGGCCGATTAGGTTCTGCAGGCGTACACAGTCCTCGACTTTGAGGGGAGGCAGTATCCGAGTGTGCTCAGAGAGGCGCTCGTGGGTTCGCATATGACGGTTTCGCAATGCCTCTTCACGGTTGACCAGTGTTTCCTTCCACGTGCTGTGGGGTTGGTACTTGCCAGGGTGTATGGGGATAAAGTCCCGGATTGGCCTGCCGAAGATCACCTGTGCTGGTGACAGGCGGGTGTCACGATCCGGGGTGTTCCGGTACTGTAGTATCGCGCGCTGGAAGTGGTCAGTGTTCAGCCCACCTCCTTCCAGTGTGTTGTCAGTTATCAGACGCTTGACTGACTTGACAGCAGTTTCTGCACGACAGTTTCCATGTGGAAATGCAACAGACGACATGCGATGCCTCACGCCCCAGTTACGCAGGAAGTTCTGGGTGGCAGTAGCGGTGAATTCCGGCCCACCGTCAGATGTGAGCTCGTCGCTAATGCCGAATGTGACGAATAATCGCCGCAAAGCGGCAATAAGACCGTGTGCGCCATTGGAGGATTCTTCGACTATTGGCCAGTTACTGTACCGATCCACTGCGACCAGGTAGTGGCGACCCCGGTAGGTGAAGTAGTCTGCACAGATAGCTTGGAAGGGGTATGCTGGCAGAATGGGTGGCGTCGGTGGAGCACTTGGCTGGGAAGGAGTCATCCGGTTGCAAGCTGCACACCTGGCGCGTGTCTCTTCGATGGCCTGAGTCATGCCCGGCCAGAAGAAGGAGCTCGCAGCTCTTGAATCCATCATAGATACCCCTTGGTGGGCAGAGTGTAGTATGTGCAGTAGGCGCTCGCGAAGGGCTGGTGGCACAACGACGCGGTCTGTATAGAGGATGACCCCATCATATTCGCTGAGCTGATCGCGAAATCTGTAGTAGGGTCGTATGGAGGGTGGCATGTGGGCCGCGGACTCAGGAAAGCCGCTGTGAATGACTTCGGCGAGCCTGAGCATGTCATGATCACTTGAGGTCGCTGTTCGGACATCATCCCAAGTGATGGACTTGATGAGCTCCGCTGAGGAGGAAGCGCACATTGGAGAGCAGGGCTGTACGCCGACGTCGGAGCTAGTCTCGCGGACCGCAGCAAGGCAATCGAAGTCGAATCCGGTAGGTGTGCCTTCAGGAGGCGTGAAGACTGCGGATACAGTGTCGTCGGGAAGATCAGGTGGCTCTGGCGCACCAACCGGGTGTCGGGAGAGTGCATCGGCAGCAGCGTTGCGTGTCCCGGGGATATGGACGACGCGAAATTTGAAGCGCAGGCTTTTCTCTTTGATGTTGCAGAGCCGTGGATTTGGGATCTCGTCAAGTGAGCGGTCCCCGAACACCTTGACAAGGGGTCGATGATCCACTGCTACAAGTAGGTCCGAGCAACCGAGGGTAAAGTGGCGGGCCTTCTGGAGAGCATCCACAACAGCCAGATCCTCCCGCTCCACTGGGGCGTAGCGTGCCTCGGCACCGTGGGTAAAACGGCTGCCCACCAGCACGACGCGCCATCCGGTCTTGCAACAGAAGGGTCGGGTACCAGAGCACAGGCAGTGTTTCTGGAGCAACCAGTACCCGAGGCCGTCCTTTGACCAGTCGGTTGCGAGGCAGGTCGGGCGGGTCTTATCGAAGATTTCCACGCCCTGCTGTATCTGCGTGACAATGAAGTCTTTAGATTGTTGGAAGAGCTGGTCCAGTTCTGCAGTCCACACGAAGGGCTGACCAGGCTTGAGGAGGTCACGGTATGGTTGCATGTGGTCCGCCGAGGCGAATGCGTATGCAACTTGATTGATGAGCCCAAACCAGCTTCGCACATCCGTCAGGTTCCGAGGTGTTGGGAAGTCATCAATAGACTTCAAGATTCTTGGACATGGACGTACTGAAGAGGGTGTGATCTCGAAGCCAGCAAACTCAACCACATCCTTCGCAAAGGAGAACTTGGTCGGGTTCAGGATGATGCCATGGCGGCCGCACCGATCGAGCCATTCGACTGTCTGATGGAATGCCTCCTCGATGTCCGATGACCAGAGGAGAGTGTCGTCCACGCACTTGGTTTTCTGTGGGATGTCGGCAACGATGGTGTCGAACCGCCGGCTGTAGCCGTCGCCTGATGACACGTATCCCTGTGGAGCGACATGGTAGCGGTAACGTCCCCAGGGGGTGATGAAAGTAGTGTAGTGGCGATCGGCGGGGTGGAGGGGCACGGCGTGATACCCATTCCAAGCATCAGTGACAGTCTTTTTAGTACCGCGGGGCACTGCACGAGCTTGGTGAAATGGTGACTGGGTGTGATGAGTCTGTCTGGGTGCATGTCTGTTCAGAGCTTGAAGGTCAACAGTGCGCCTGGGCTTACCATTCTTCTTGGCAGTGATCACCATACGGTGACACCATGTAACTGGTGTGTTGGGTGGGACTTCTTCGATGACACCCATCCGACAGTCTTGGTCGAGGCCAGCCTTCACGTCTTCCTGCCAGTGAATTGGTACAGGAATTGGCTTATGGTGGGCAACTGGTGGAGCATTGGGGTCCACCATGAGATGCAATGGTGGGCCCTCCATGGCCGGCAGGAGTTGGTGGTTACACGTGTTGAAAGTACTAGAGGCGTAGTATGTCAACAACCATCCCTCGATCTTGTCTCTGTTTGCATCAGTCGGAGGGTATGGTGACGCAGTTGGTGGTGGTGGCGGGTGCTGGCGTCGAGGGCAATCGCAGGCAGCTGTGATGCATGACTCAGACACAACGGCGCTGCCACCGTGAGGTGTGGAGGCGACAGCCGAAGCAGTGTTGCCCGGTGGGTATGTACTGATCTTGGGGAAGTCAGTGGAGATCATGCCGAGTACTTCGCAAGCTCCCCGTGATAGAAAGAACTTGTCGATTGCATCCGTGAAGTACACAATCTGTCTTGTCTCAGCGCCACCTGGCTCCCGTGTGGCTGAGATACGAAGTGGGATGGCACGATGATGCTGATAGCTGCATTGTTGACTGCTGTCATCTGCAGCTTAATGGGTGAGAGGTGCCGTGTGTTCAGGCCGAGGTGTCGCAGCAGATTAGTCCCTGCTAAGCAGGATTGGCATCCAGTGTCAGCTATAGCATGAAAGAGTGGTGCTGTCGTAGGACGCCTGAGGGGAGTTTCTAGACCTAGAGCTCGTGTGTCGCATGGATAGTGTGACACAAAGATTGGGGTGGTTGGCTGCGGTGCAGATGGTCGTTTCTCCCATGTGTCCTGTAAAGAGTCATAGACATGGTGATCCAAAATGATCTCACCAGACACCGTATGCTGCTTGAAGTCAGCAACTCCAACACTACACAGTGAGTCAAACACCATTTGAGGGTCAGGTTCCCCAACTTCAGCGACAGAAGTCGAAGAAACCGCCGAATTGGTAGGGCGGGCTGTGGATGGAACACCATTAGTGTCACGTCGGCGGAACTGACTAGACCGGCACATGATTTCGACGTGATAAAGCTTGCTGCACCTTTTACACATGTGACCATACGCACTACAGTTAGCAATCCTTTCTTCTCTGTCTTTACCATGCCCATGTTTTCCACAGTAGCCACATGGCGTGGCCTGCTGCTGATGAGCTACATGAGTAGGGGTTGACCGCTGCGACCGTTGTAGCTTTCGGAAGCTGCTGATTCCAGCTGCATTTAATGGTGCAGTGGTCGTGCTTGGCACAGTGGCAAGACGCTGTGCTGACAGCTTCCCACCTTCACGGGCTTCTATGTACCGCAATGTCTCATCCAGGGTAGCCGTCTCATCCTTCTCTGATACCAGGGAGAGTTTGATCTCTGGGTCACAAACGCCACGGATTAGGGCGTCGCGGACCATTACGTGACTGTAGTCGACCTCTGTAGTAGGTTTACAGTTACACTGCAGCTTGTATTTGCATGTGCTTGCTATGCCCTTTAGTCTAGCACAGAAGGTTCGGACCGGTTCATCACGATCCTGTCTGGTACTGTGGAGTTCATCACGGGCTACAAGCACATTCTCGGCACGCACTGCCAAATACTTTATGTGTGCCAGTGTGGTGACTTCATCATGTGTGGTGAGGTCACCGAATGATCGAACCAAATCACGTCGAAGTGGCTCCTCACAGCAGTCTAACAACTGGTATATGGCGTCCGCGCCTGAGATGTGTGTGGCTGACTTGTATATGGACCATCGTTGAATGAAGTATGTCCATTCTTCTTCAGTGCCCCCAGCAGCAACGGATGGGCGCTTGACCTTCTCCACCTGGGCCACTGGAGCAGTGCTGCCAGGACGTGTGGTGGGATGGTCAGACCTCTCGTGCATCTGCAGGAGCGTAACCAGCAGGGACTTGTCTCCCTCGCTGGAGCTCCACTGACAGCCAGTGTAGGGGCATCTGACTGGCGCTTGGGCAGTAGCCATTGTAGGAGTGGTCCGTCACAGGATGGCGTGGTCATAGATGAACCCGTGGGTCATTTGGTGCATCTTCTATTGAATACCAATGACCACGCACATCTGAAACAAACATATATGACACATATCAATACAAAGCTATCACTCAGCAATTAGTGAATTCAGCGCAGTACTCTACTACACAATACAAATTTGAATGATTTTCCACTCCCTTGTTCTTGTGCTGCATATTTTGTATAGATACTTCCTAATCACAACACTGTTGTCATTTTTTTAAAAAAGCATGCAGCCAAGCTTCATGTGCATTCACTGGTGGTGTATTGTGAAAATTATATTGATGTTTACCCTGTGTTTTGAACTGAATTTCACCCTTATGTGGATCTACACTGCTAAGTTTCCACTGGGAACGTAGGCAGAAAAATATGAGAATGTGGATGATATATCAGTGATGCAGCATCCAGGGACTTGTGCAAATTTCAGTGTAATGAAGCATCAGTCAGCAGTGTGCAAATATACTGGTGCTGGTGCACATCATCAAGGCGTGTGTCATGCTTTTCATTCGGGCAGACACCCAAGCCTCAGAGACATTTTAGAACACTGACATAAAGAGGCCTTGACAAGGCATATTAGCACCAATGCATATTTGTAAGCTGATGCAGACAATGCATTAGGAGGCAGATCTACCAATTGTATTATGGCAGGGGGCACTTTTTGAGGAGAGGATTCATGTATCCAGAGGGAGCACCTTTTCTACTTTTCAGGGATTCTCTCAGCAGAGAAACACTTTGAGTGGGGGTGGGTGCACTCAAGCATCCTGAGGGGCAGCCCTTTTCACTCAAAGAGAGACCGTATGTCTGGTGTGGCTGTGGCACACATGGCCCAAGGATCCACCACTATAATGCACATTTGTGCACTGATGAGTACAAAGGAGCACCAATGCTCATTAATGGCTGATGCCTTGGTGTGCACCAATTTTCTGTTCTGGTCATCCTTCACATCCAGAAGTCACTTCCTCGTTTCTTTCTGCTAAATTAACTTGCATGCCTTTCCAATCTGACCTGTTGTTGAAAAACAAGTGCACAGTAGTAATTGTTGTTCAGCGCGTTTGTGAGTAATACAATATATAAAGCATATGTAGGGTCTACAATTGTTTGAAATTTCGGTAAACCACATCCGTTATCTGATGGTCTTCTTCTGGATATAAAGATCAGCATGTGATTCCGCAAAGAAATGGAAGAAGTTTCTAGGGAAGCTTCAACAAGTCCAGTCCATATATTTGTTCTCCAATTTGTGCTCAGGGGCTTCTTCTATATAAATACCAACTAACTTTTAACACATCCCTTATGTGCACATGATTTACATACCAACAATGCCTCAAGGTTGTTTAATTTTAGCTTCTGCATTACATGCTAAATTGTACATGTAGATAGGCAATTTATAATTGTGTGTATGAAAGCAATATGGTTGAATTACATGCTGGGAACACCAATAATTATATGAAGTCTTCACCCATACATACATACCAGAAAGGATATAATCATTCTTCTTGAAGTGCTTGCTGCATACCTTCATGTGCCTTGATGCTTTCTTGCCCATTTTTAGAATGTTGTGCCACTTTTTCGAGAGTAATTTATCTCTCGGGAAGCGATGGAAGCTGACTTCAGGTTCCCTCCTGTGTAATGATTTGCATTGTGGAACACAACAATACGCATTGGACTTGCTTACCTTATCCACTTGATCCATTATGTTCACAATTTTGCAAGAACCCTCACACTCTGAAACTTCAAGGACCTGAAATAGTATGCGTAACCTCAGTGCTAGCCATTTCTATGTATGTCACTCTGACTTGTTTGCATTCTTGTTTCTAAATTGTTTCTGGTAGCGCGCCAGATTTGTCACACTTGTATCTGCCAACAGTAGTTCAACGTGTCTGCCAACAGGTGGCAACCCTTTCGCCTTGAACGGTCAATAGCGTCAAAGTTTTCTTGCACACTGTCCAACCCGCATCCCAAACTTCGTCGGCGGTTGCGCCCAGCCGTGTAGCGCAGAGGTATGAATTCAAACTCGAGACCCAGAGGTGGCGGGTTCGAATCTCTCCAGTAACTTTCCTTTTTCAACCGCACTATTTTGAATGATTAAATTAGGTAGGAACCTTACTGCGTGTCATCACGCATATTGAACACGTTAACTTCCATTGGCAGATCCAGGGAGAGGCCATTCCGGCCATGCCCCCCCCCCCGAAGCGCTTAAAAGGGGGCGGGGGCATAGTGTCTTTTGGGCCCCCGAAACCAACCGAAGTCAACAAAATTAAAATGCAGTAACTTTTGCCGAGGTAAAAAAATAGCGTCTGGATGAAAGAATCTACAATTTTAAAGGACTTTTTTTTAATGTAGTTGTTTGGAAGCCAGTATAGTAGCATAGTAGATTCCGACACACATTGAGGGTTCCATGCTGCTCAAGTTCTGCTTACAGCAAGAGTTGACAAAATCGAATCCACCAGTGTCCACGTGCACGAACGTTGACGTGGTACAAGACGTTGAACGTGAGCGTGAATGTTTTGGTAAAGAAGAACAAAAATCCAGTAACATAGAAACGGTGGAGGTAGGCTGGGGCCCCTACACAGGAAATCATGTTGTCAATTATTATTTTACTTTTTATTTAATTTTAATTTTAATTATTATTTTCAAAATGGGCCGCTTTGCCAAATAGTGGTCGAAATCCGGTGCTTTCAACCAAAAACCGTGAGAGAATGGGCATCCTCCAAATCCGTTCGACCCCTCCTCTGATGCAATTCCTAGGTACGCCACTGGGGGAGGGGGGCTGACGCCGAAAACCGAAAGTTGCCCCCTCCCCCAAACCGGTGGGCTAGATCCGCCAGTGCTAACTGCAACCTTAATCCTTGGCAACGCGGTACATAGTTTATTGGCGCGTTACCGAGGCTTATTTACTGACGGACCCGAGCAGAAATCGGGCATGTTCCAAATTCGATGGAGAAATTCGGCGCAGCCTGGCAATCGCACTCTTGACGTCACAGCTCAGAAATATGCGTCTATGGCGGCTGCAGAAGTGACAACCACCTGCTTGTAAGTTATACAAGGTCAAAACCCATCACCAAATGTGTCTGGAGAGACTTGATAGACACTAGCGCGCATGAAATGCCACAAATCGTGACGGACGTTCCTCAGAACATCCAAAATCGTAACATCGAAAGATAAAAAGTCTAGTTACAGAAATCCCAGCACCTCGTCTGGCGGATCCAGGGAGGGGCCATTCCGACCATGCCCCCCCCCCCCCCCCCCCCCCCCCCCCCGAAGCGCTTAAAAGTGGGGGACCATAGTGCCTTTTGGACTCCCGAAACCGCCAGAAGTCAACTAAATTAAAATGCAGTAACCTTTGCAGCGGTAAAAAATAACGTCTGGATGAAAGAATCTCCAATTTTAAAGGGATTTTCCAAATATAATTTTTGGGAAGCCAGTATGGTAGCATAGTAAATTCTGATACACATCGAGGATTCCATGCTATTCAAGTTCTGCTTACAGCAAAAGTTGGCAAAATCGGATCCGCCAGTGTGTACACGTGCACGAACGTTGACGTGGTACAAGACGTTGAACGTGAACGTGAACGTTTTGGTAAACAAGAACAAAAATCCGGTAACATATAAACGGTGGAGGTAGGCTGGGGCCCCTTCACAAGAAATTATGTTATCAATTATTTTTTATTTTTATTTTTTTAATGGGCCCCTTTACCAAATAGTGGTCGAAATCCGGTGCTTTTAACCAAAAAATAGTGGGAGAATTGGCACCCTCCAAATCCGTTCAACACCTCCCCTGATGCAATTCCTAGGTACGCCACTCGAGGATGGGGAGGGGGATGGGGGGGCTGACACCGATAACCTAAAGTTCCTCCACCCCCCCCAACCGGTGGGCTAGATCCGCCAGTGAGCACCTCAAGTGTAAATTTGCGGTTGCGGTCGACAAATGTGACGGATGTGAGACATTTGTGGTGCAATTGCGCGCAGTGTTTAATCCGGAGGCCAATCTCAGGTGCCGTCGTACTGATTAGTTTTTTTTTGTACTTCACACCTTCTGATGTATGTGTAGATTGGTGTGATTTTTAACAGTGAATAAATAGCTTGCTCATATTTAATTCCGAAAGGAACAGTACTTGAATAACTTGGAAGGTAATCTTGAACAAGTCCAGTCCATGCCTTTTTCTGATTTGTGCTCAGGTTTATATGTTAATACCACATACCTACCATGTTTGTCTTCAGGAAGAGCTGTTTTTAGTTTACTTTTATAAATATTTTAATTCCACTGCTCTTAGTGCTTTTCTGGCCAGGATTGGGGAACCTAGTGTTGCATTTCCGTCCAGCAGTTGGCACACCTTTTGGTAAATGCACAGCTTAAGGTAATTTCTGATTTCTTGATTTTGTTTAATGCAATGTTTAGGAATGTGATGAACATGATGTGACCACACATTTTGGTAACTTTGTGTTTTAAGGTATTTTATGAATTCTTGGAATGTATCATATCAATGCAATGTTTATGAATGTGACTCAGATGATGGGACCGCTCATTTTCTGTACAAATGCCTACATTTCCGGCTGTGAGCAAAAGAACATAAAAAAAGGCTTTGAATTAGGTGATATTGGGTAAAATAAATTTTTGTTTTAATATAAAAGAAACGCAGCATAACCTAACCTAACCTAGCCTAACTCTGTGTTTGGAAAAAAAACAAAACCAACACATCAATTTTAAAATTTTCAAGCAAAGTATATTTAAAAAAAATAAAAACCTAAATCAACCTAACCTAATCTATCACAAGCTGCTTTTGAAGAAAAAAGCTCCATTTCTTTTCAATTTTGGAACAATTTTTGCACAAAATGTCCAACTTAAAACACCTTACATGTGTAAGAACTTGTCTTGTTGCCACCTTAAAGCACAATAATTCTTGTTAGGTTAGTTTAGGTTGGGATAGGTTATTAATTTGTAAAATTTCAAGGAAATAAATTGCTTGATATTTTTCCCATTTTGTTTTTAAAATTGTTTTCTCCAAAGTCAGGTTCGGCTAGGTTAGGTTAGGTAATGTTGCATTTTTAGTGTATTTCTTTTTATGCTATGTTACCATACTTAAAGGCCGTTTTTTAATGTTATTTTGTTCACAACCTAGAAAGTAAGCATTTGCACAGAAAACGAGTGGTGCTTAGTGATAGCTTAGTGACATTCATAAACATGGATTGCATTGGAAATTTAACTAAAAAAATATTAGTACAACACCTAAAAGCACAAATTGAGTGGCCTTTCCTCTGCAAATGCATGCTTTTCAATTGGTAGTAAAATTATCACCAAAAATGGTGTGGAGTGAGGCATTATAGCATAAAATAATGTTCAAGATGTAAGATAACCTTACCCAAGCTAGTCCAACTTCCCATACCAGAAATTAATTGTTTTTAATTGAAATTTTGGAGGAATTTTTCTCAAATATTTTTAACTTAAAAAACCTAGCCTAACCTAAGCTAGCCTGAAATGTATATTTTTTTTCATATAAAAATCATTTCAAAAAATTATTTCCCAACAAATGATTTTTTTCTACCTTACAACAAAAGCCTAGCCTAACCAAACAAACCTAACCCTTTTGTATGCTTCATGGAGGTAAAATGTGTGTAAAACTTGTCTTGTGGTTGCCTTAAACTGCGATAATACCTGACTTTTGGGTATTTTTTCAGCTCATGGTAATCTCTGACTTCTTTGAATTTCTTTCTTTAATGCAGTGTTTATTAATGTGCTGAACATGATGTAGCCGCTCGTTTCCTCTGCAGATGCACACTTTTCATTTTGAGGCAAAATAACACCCAGAAAGGGGCTTGGATTTGAGTAATATAGGATGAAAAATAATGTTCAGGTTATACAAAAGATGTAACGTAACATAACCTAATCTAACCTAGCCTAGCCTTCCATGCAATAAATGATTTTTTTTTAATGCCCAATTTCTAAACAATTTTTTTTGTTCTCGAACATTTTCAACCTAAAAGCCTAAAAGCCTAATAACCTAATCTAGCTTGAACCGTTTTTGAAGAAAAATATTTTTGTGTAATTTACTAACTTACAACAAAAGCCTAGCCTAACGTAACTAGGCCAAACCTAGCGCCTTTGAATGATTCGTGGAGGTAAAATGGGTGTAAAACCTGTCGTGTGGTTACCTTAGACTGCAATAATAACTATTTGTGTGCTACCTGGTGCACGTTATAAACCTCCGTCTGCATGCTGTATGGGAGCATTCCACTTATTGCTTCACAAAGAACAATAACATGTTGAAAGTACTATATTTTCAGGAAAGAAATCCTGTGCTGATAACATTTCCTGAGTTATACCTTTGCAGATCAGATCTACATCACTTGTATTAATAAATATGATAAATTCATAGAAATACATACATGCACCGGTTGTGGACAAAAAGTTATTCTGGCGATTTCTAATGTATTGGAAAATTACAAATTTTCATGATAGAAGTAGGCAAAGGTAAAGTACTTATATCTGAATAGGTGGTCAGTTCACTAACAAGACAGCAAATTCACTCAAATAGCATTAAAAACACCAGGTGGTCCACTCTTTTTGGAAGCTTAAAATTGATGACAGTGCTTTCTTGAATCATGTTTAAAGCGCATAAAGGAAATGTATTGCTGACACTTGTAAGGAACTGATGTGTGTAACGTTTAATTAACATTTATAATGTACTGATGTTTGCACATAAAATAAAGCTCACTATTCTAAATAGCATGGGACGTATGATGCCATATATCATGGCTAATTTGTGGGCAAAATGTTATGCAGCAGATTCCCTGCATTGTTACTTAGTTATTTGGGCTTTAGGGCACATCGACCATATTAATCATATAGCTCCCTGCATTGATGTTAACTGATATATCAGCATGTTTGCAAATTCACTTATGAGTGAACCCATACCATTCCCACTGGGGTATAAAAGCTACATCGTAACATTGCTTCTACAATGCATATCACAGAAACCCATCTCGATTGTCCTACACACTCAGAACACCATAGAAGTCAATTCATGAAAATGTTACTTCGTCCACTGTATTGTTAATGTAAACAGAAGTCTTTTGAACCACATGTTATGTCCTTCACAGTGTTGCTTCATCCACCTCCAACTCCAACCCTGACCAAACTTCAGGAGCGCATCCATCTCCAAAGCAGCCTGTGGAAGAAGGTATGCATTGCAGCATAACTACTGTGATCTGAGTTCCATGGTACCCCTGTTGCCTTATAATCCATCCTTGCTGATCCGCGTAGCAGATGTTTGATTTTCCTCAAACTGTCTGGAAAACTGGGGAGTTGAAATCACATGTGAGTGATGAAACAGATGAACTATTCCTTGATTCTTATGTTGCATCATTACATGACATAGTGACATACCGAATGGGGAGGGGGCATTGTGGGCAGTTGCCTCCCTCCCTGACAGGTTGTGGAGCCCCCAAGAATCCGCCGAGCTCAGGAAAAAAAGCGCCATGCTCCCTAAAAATCCCACTCGGTCCACTAAAAATCGCACCGGAGCTCAGAAAAATCACATTGGGGGCCCCCAAAAGTAGCGCAGGGGCCCCTGATAATGACGCTGGAGCCTCAAAAGTTTGCACCTGGGCCCCTGAAAATCACGCTGGGGCCGCAAATAAAGTCGTGCCGGGGTTTAAGAAAATCACGACGGGGGCCACAAGTGGTCGGTCCGGGGCCTCCTGAAAATCACGCTAAGACTGGGGGTACTAAGAATTCTCACCCAGACCCCTGAAAATCATGCTAGAGGCATGACAGGTCCCACCGGGGTTCTAAAAGTCTCGTTGAGATCACCCAACAAATGTAGCCGTGGAAATGAAAAACATTCCAGACACGAAAATCAATCTGGGATCTCAACAATGGCTCCAAAAGCCCACAAAACTTGTTGGGCCCCAAAACCGTGTCGTAGCCACCAAAACTCGCGCACGGGATCCCAACAAGTGCCCACGGAGCCCAAACAAATCGCACTTAGATCAAAACAATTTCACGCCGCTTCTCTTGAAAATCTCACTGGGGCCAAAACGTCGCGCCGGAGCACCACAAGTTGCAGCTGTCTTCCCAACAACCAATATATACCCGGAATGTCACCCTGCGAACACAAAAATTGCGTCAAGGATCCACAAAATAAGAAGTCGTCGGACGCCGGAAAAGAAACCTCTTTGGGCACCAAAAAAAAAACGCACCAAGAGCCCGAAGAATCGTACCGGGGTCCAAAAATATCCTGCAGGGGGCTTACAAAAAAAACATACCTCACCACAAAAACCACAAAGGAAAATTCAGAATGGGTCCCGAAAGAAAATTATCCGAAGGGACTTTCTACTCTCGATCGTGCAATCTGCGGAAAAAACACGTTGAGCAGCCGCAGTGGCGTACTAAAGGTAAAAATGCTCTTCCCTAATGTTAGGCACCAAGGAAATACTTTCACCCCTCGTCATCACAGTTCAGGTCTGCTGTGCGCTGATGCTCCATCAAGGCCGGTGTGTTTTAGCCTGCATCTGATCGCTGAAGTATTTTTATTTTAGCCGGTGTGTGTTGGTGTGTAGAGTGAGGAGGAGGGTAACAGTGACGGTGACGGTGACGATAGATCCGAGCCCACTATATGGCACTGCAGTCGCATGCTATTACTAAGAGTTGTTATGTTGACATGGACTGTGCACTGCTCTTTTAATTATGTGACTTCACCAGTTATTGGACGATTTACCCCGTTGGTGAGGATGCTGAATAAACATAAACATACACATTGTCGAGAAAAAATCAGAATTTCTGAGATCTGAAAATATAGTGTTCGAAATCCGATGAGTTTTTGGTTGGGGGGGGGGTCTAGTGCGTTGGCATTTCGCCCCCCCCAATGTTTTTCAAAAATCGACACCCTTGTCTGCACTACACACACCGTGCTTGCGACACGAGCTATAAACGAGTAGCTTATAGAAGTGATGGGAATCGATGGCCAAAAGGTGAGTTCATAGTGTACACACATCCATTGTGTAAGTTTTTTGTGTGACTAGTGTTGCTCGTGGAGATAAGCTAGTGCATGTTTCTTGAAGTTCGACAGCCTCGATGTTTTTGCTTCAGTAGGAAGTTTGTTATAGTAGAAGACCGACGAGTAGAGAAATCTCCTGCGGCCCGCCTCTCTGTGTATGGCTGGCAGGTGCAGGTGGTCGTCTGCACGTGTATGACGGTTTCGCAGGGTAGAGTTTGCAGTGATTTGACCGGCAATGCGCGTTGGCTCACCCGTCAGAATGATCTTGTGGAGCAAAGTAAGGCTGTGAAATAGATGCAGATAAGCTGCGGTGAGGAGACTCAACTCGTTACGGGCATCAGAAATATGATCAAATTTCCGTAGACGTGACACGACTCTAGTGGCCACGTTAATGATCTTGCCTAGTCTGTGGATGTTTGCTGCCGACCCGTCCCCGTAAACAGATATGCAGTAGCGGATATTGGATATAACTAGGCTATTGACTATAGTGAAGAGGGTACTTGGTGAAGAGGGTTGGCAGATGGTGACGCAGATGGCTCAGGGCCAGAAGGAATCCAGTGCACTTTCGGACCACAACAGCTACATGGGAATCCCACGACACGTGGCGATCAAATGTCACCCCAAGGTTCCTACACGAATGGCTCTCATCTATCACGGCGTCCATAAAGCACACTCATATCGGGGTAATATTGCGAAGATTTTGACGCGATCCGAACGTGAGAAGATGAGTTTTGATCGGGTTTACCTTCAAACCGTTATCCAGGAAGTAGTCGTAAAGTTGGTTCAGACATGTCTCCATCTGACTTATCAGATCTGGGAGATCAGATTTGCGACCGGAGATGAGGACCTGGGTGTCGTCTGCCAACTGAGTGACGTGTGCTACCGGGACGTGCAAACTGAGGTCGTTCGAAAAGATGCAATAGAGGAGTGGACCTAGTGATGAGCCTTGCAAAAACACCTATGTTGTTTGGGAGAAAGGAGGAGAGCTGCCTGTTTCCGCGTTGATCTGAGATGCAAACAGCCTGCGTGTGACCTCCCAGATAAGCCCTAAACCACTCAGTATCGATTCCATGGAGTTCTAGTTTAGTGAGCAGTTTGGTGTGGTCTATTACGTCGAAGCACTTACTGAGGTCCAGAATGCAAAGGAGAGCTACTTCCGAACGGTCCATTGCTGCTAGTATTTTGTCCGTGACTGAGATGAGAGCGGTTTCTGTAGAGTGGCGTGGTCTGAAGCCGTACTGAGTTTGGGCCAGTAGGTGGTTTGAGTTCAGGTAGTGATATAGTTGTTTCTGCACTACCCTCTCTGTGATTTTGGCGATAACCGGAACCAATGAGATGGGCCTAAAATTAGAGGGATCCGAAGGATCTCCTGATTTATGAATGGGAGTTACTATTGACTGTTTCCAAGTGGAGGGGATATCAGCTGTAGTCACGCATGTGTTTATAATGTCGAGCAGCACTTCTCCGATAAAAAAGAACAGAAATTTGATAACCTTAATACAGATCCCGTCGGGTCCGCAAGCACTTGTGCTTCTCATGTCCATGACAATTTTGGCTGGCTGTTCGAGGGATATGGGTGATACTTTATAGTAGCTGGTAGAGACGCGCGATAGCCGGCAACTGGGAGGTGTGTGTTCAGGCATGCTTGCCTGGCGTTTGACCTCTGCTGATACCTTAGGTCCCACACTAACAAAGTATTGATTTAGCTGCTCAAGAAGGACCTGAGGTTGAACTCTATGAGAGCCTTTTTTGGTGTCGATAATGGGCTTGATAACACGCCACGCAGCTGATGGGCCTTTCTGAGCTATCTTTCTGCTAATATCGTCCCTACAGTCAGCTCTAATAGCTGAGCGAACTTGTCTGTTAAGTACTTTGTATGTGCTTCTATCTTGCAAGTGCAAAGCTACATTTCGCCGATGCATGAGCTGTTTGGCAGCTTCGCGAACATGTGGTGCTGATGGGTTCCGAATTTTGATGTTTCTGAATGGCAGGTGCTCGTCGAGAATAGGTGTCAGCAATCTCAGCAGGGTGTCCCATTTGTCAGTTACTGAGATGCGACCAGTGACCTGGACCCAGTCGATCTCACCAAGGTCAAGGGTCAGTTCCGAGGTATCCACTCGTCCGAAAGAACGTGACTTTATCACGGTGTTAACTGAGGCAGGCCTGTTTACTTTAATCGAACATATGATACATTTGTGAGGACTGTAGTGGCAGAAACTCACTCTGGTTCTGCCGACAGAGATGGTCGAGTTTGTTATAATGACATCCAATAAAGAGCCTGTGGCGAATGTGGGGCGCTGCACTGTCACGGTAAGTGAATAGTTGCTTATGAACTCAAGCAGGTGTGTTTTGCTGGGGCTATTAGCCGTGTCGAGGAGGTTACAATTTAGATCACCTGCGAGGTAGAAAGTGCCGGTAAAGTTCGGTGTCGCCAATTGAACGTGTCTTTCGAGCTTAGCAAATCATAATTTAAGGCAGGAAGAGTGTTACGAGGAGGCCGATATATTAGATTAGTGCATGACATAAAATGTGGTCTACGCATCAAACGCACAACAGTAGCTGCCTACTTAGACATCACTGCCGCATTCGACCGAGTACACAAGTCCGTACTGACACACAAACTCCACAAGATAGGCCTACGCGGACACATGGCACCGACTTCATTCTCAACTTCCTTAGAGACCGGACCCTTAAGGTCCGATGCGGCAGTATCACATCAAACACCACAACTCAGGAGCAGTGCCTGGCTCAGGGGAGCGTGCTCTCACCGAACCTCTTCATCATCATGATGAACGACATACTTGCTGACCACACTGACACTTCACTTCAATACTCACTCTTCGCGGACGACATAGCCATTTAGACAAAATCACAATGCTTCCTTAAAGCTGAAAAAAAAACATTCAAGCATGACTAGACCATATTGCAAAGTGCACTGAAAAAACAGTTTGAGAAGATTTGCGAAAAGTCCTCGCAAGAAACCAGAGTTTATGATCATTGGAGACGGAACGCTAGTTTGAGACTCAAATGCACTTTCATGATAGAGCACTTCATCGTCATACTCTCTTGAGTCATGTAGAAAGTCTCAGTTTTCAAAGGATATTTCGAGAATCTTTGTTGGTGTCAGATGATTCTTCTGACTGGTTTCAGCGGAAGGTCGTTGATCCCGATCGCGGCGAAACGAGTCTGCGCATGCGCGCCACCGATCATTTTCAGGCTGCGTGCACGGTAACTAGAGAGAGACTGCGTGCTGGCGGCCATTGCGTTTTTGTCCGCCGCTTGCTTTGCGACTGTTGGGCACTGCAGTGTATGGAATGGAGCGACCTCTGAATGGTAAGCCATCGCATTGTATTGGATATGTATATTGGAAGTGCCTATAGCCAGGTCAAGTATCTCCCTAGGTATATATATGCCCTGGCCGTGATAGTTTGTTTTGCAATACTAGAAAGCTGATTGGTACAAAAACATACAATTTAACCTAACCGAGGTTATTCGACCCTGGAAAATTCGTGGTACATAACCTAACATAATTAGTGTATTTTTGTATTTTCTTATTTCATTCACCTAAACCTTAGATTTAGCCCAGGGATCAATAAATATGGTGGGCCAGGGATCAATAAAATGGCAGCCTTTGGCCACCATATTTATTGATCCGTGGACTAAATTTAAGGTTTGAGTGAATGGAATAAGATAATAAACAATATTCTAATTATGATAGGTTGGGTTTCCAACCATTTTATGCCTTCAAACACTCTGGTTATGTTTCAAGTTATGTTTTTGTAATGCGTGCTGTAGCTTTCTCATATTGCAAAAAAATTATTGCGGTCTCATATTGCGGTCATGACGTAGGCGCAAGGGTTACGTGTTGTGGTAGATGCAGTTGTGGTGCATGCGGTGTGCCAAGAATCACTCGTTTGTGCTTGTGCCCATCTCTCAGTCGACGGCGTTCTTGTCTTTGTTTGTTGACAATCCTGTTGAACGTCAGCCGTGGCGGTTGCGCTGTTGGATGTGGCTGGACTGGAATTCTGTTCTGAATAAAAGTGTTTTTCCCCGGAGCAGTTTTCTGTTTGGAGGGTTAATTATTGGAAGCAGAGGCGATGACTGATGAAATTCGCGTCGGATTTAAAGAGCTGGCGTGAATTTTTTGGAATGGATTTTGTGAGAAGAAAGGTCGTTCTCAGAAAAGCCGTTTCGATACAAATTGAGACTTTATTTCATTCTCAGCTGAGAAGGGAGGTTGCGATCCGAGACCATAACCCATTCTCGCAAGAGTACATTTTAAATATACGTGCTCTATTTTGAGGGTTCAAATCGGCATCGTGCGATCTCGATTTTTAGTTTCAAGTGAGAAGTTTTATCGCTCTCAATGTTAGCCTAAAAAGGGTTCTCACATGAGAACGTTTTTCGGTGTGAGAACGGGTGTTCTCTGATTCACCCGAACAGAGTTCTCATTTTGAGTGGTCTGATTTGAATAGGGAAAATGAGAACGATAGATGTTCTCTGAGAACGAATAAGGTTCTCACCTTTTTCTCAGTGTGGTGCAAAACTTGGGGGTTCACCCTGTCCGCAGAAAAATCGGCTACCGTCACATATAGTCGTCTCCGCTCCACACCCAAAACTCTACTTAAAATCGATGGCAAAGCCATCGAACAGTTGAAATGCTTCAAGTTCTTAGGAGTACATTTAGACGAAAAACTCAGTTTCAACACCCACATCACCTCCATCTCGAAGCGATGCACGAAGCGCGTCAACATACTACGCGCACTTGCAGGCACAGACTGGGGCGAGACACTACTGCGACTGTACACATCAATCATACGACTCATCCTAGAATACAACAGCATCATTTTTGCCACCATTTCAGAAAGTCAGAGCCGAAATTTAGAAATCATCCAAAACAGCTGCATCAGAGCAGCCACAGGTGCCCTCAGCAACACACCGATACCCAGTCTTCTAGTGGACTCAAATACGCCCCCTCTCCACGTCAGGAGGACACAACAGCTGTGCCGCAACCACATCGAAATCAAATCCATAAAAAATCATCCAGCACAGCGCTGCTTTACGCCTGGCAGATACGACAAGAGCCGATTTGCACGCAAACTTCCACCACATAGCATTCATATGCCACGGCTCTCTCAGATCTGAACTTCGCAATGCCATCCACTGCAGCTCGACCGCCCACTAGGCCATTCTGGACTTTCAGTCAACCAAGGGTCGAGTACTTGCTCTCGGAGAAGAAATCCACTATCACATCGGCGGAAATTCTTGGCTTCTTCCACAAGTTCGCCGATGACAACGATCACAAATCATTCCTATTCAAGGATGGGTCGAAACACGATCCAAAGGTAGACATCGGCATCACTGGACCAGGTCTCAGACTTTCCAAGCGTCTACCGGATAACTTCTCCATCTACTCCGCTGAAGCAATGGCCATTCTGGCCGCTATCACCATTTTATCATCTGTGTGAATAACATTGAGGTAGGGTTGAGGAATAGAGTGTTCAAATTTGCGGATGACATCAAGCTGGTAGGAGTGGCAAACAGTTGTGATCAATCTATAAATATTGAACTAGACTTGGAGGACCTAAAAAAGTGGGCTGATTAATGGCAGATGTCTTTCAACTATGACAAGTGTAAGGTTATGCATCTGGGGTCTGGAGGTGAGACTTTCAGATATACAATGGGAGGGAGGGAACTGGATGTTATTGAAGAGGAAAGGGACTTAGGTGTGTTGTTTTCAAAAGACCTTAAAGCAGAAAAGCAACGTAGCTCAGCTTGGAACAGGGCACTCAGAATGCTGGGACTCAAGTGTGATGTATAAGAGCAAGGAAGTCATGAAAAAACTGTACCTAGCATACGTGCGACATAGGTAGGGGCTTGGATTGGATGCGACATAGATAGGGGCATAGCATAGGTAGGGGATTGGAGCCCCTACCTCTAAAAAGATATAGACAAGTTAGAGAGAGAGAGTGCAGCGCAAAGCAACTAGACTCATCAGTGGAATAGGTAACTTAGAATATGGAGAAAGGCTTGTGGCATTAGATATGTACTCACTCAAGTATAGGAGATTAAGGGGGGACATGATTGAAATGTACAAAATTGTTAAAGGACTAGATCAGGTCAATTTAAATGGTGCTCTTCAGTTTAGAGTATCACATAGGGGTCATCAATTCAGGCTAGACAAGTTGAGGTGTAGGACAGTTAAGCGACAACAGGTCTTCAGTCAAAGGGTTGTTGATCAGTGGAATGGGCTGCCTGCTGATGTTGTGGGGAGTTCCTCATTGAATGTATTTAAAAGTAGGGTGGATACATTTTTTAGACAGGAAAATCTTGTTTTTGAGTTCTAATTTGTGATGGATGGGGTGAGATGCATGTGAAGTAAGTGTGCACGGCACAGACCCCTTTAAGCAGGCATGGATGCAGTTTGAAAATTATTGATAAGGCATTCAATCCACTGTGTTAAGAGAGATCAGGGGAATAGGGCTGGAAAGCTAGGGCAGATAGGCATTGATGGGTGTGTGGGATGTTGGAGGACTGGTTCTTTGGGATGTGGGATGGTTGGGGAGGCTCTTTTTACCAGGCTTACATTATCTTCCATTTGCAGACTTAACTGGCTGGGCCCTTGGGTCTCTTATTGAGTCTGGGCGCTTTATAACTTTATAACTTTATATAGTGTACCTAGCAGTGGATTCAGCACCTTCCTTCGGGATGTGATACTGATGAGATTGTCTATGGTAGCACAATGGGAGTGTGTTATGCAATAGCAAGTGAATTGGTGCTAGATAGGCTGCGATATATAGCTTCCTAGGAACTTGAGATAAAGGGATTCATTGGGGTGAGAGTATGTACATTTCTAGTACATTCTCCAGATAGGCTTAACCCAGATGGGCCCCTGTGGCTCTTATTAAGCCTTAACACTTTATGACTGTATGACCATTCTCATGAGGCGTAAACCTAGAAACGTAGTAATTTGCTCAGACTCCAAATATGTCCTCCAGTCAATTAGCAACACCCACGACTGTCCACATCATTTCATTGATAGAATCCAACAACTCATGGCCCATAATATAAATATGAACTTTTCCTTCCTCTGGATTACGGGCCACGCCGACATCCCAGGTAACGAAGAAGCAGACCGGCTCGCAAAGCAAGCCTTAGCATTGAACACTTACCCTAGCGTGGAATATTCGGTAGACGATTGCAAATCACTCCTACAACGCCACATTCGCCAACATCAACAGAACAAATGGACACAACACAACTCAACACAACACAAATCCAACCACACCCACGCAATCAAACCAACAATAGGTACATGGAACACATCAAATCAATCTCACCGACAAAAAGAGGTCATCCTCACTAGACTTAGAACCGGTTGCACAAAACTAACACATTAGAGGGTGACCAATTAGAGGGTGACCAATATACAACACCGCACTGCGGCACCTGCAACACCACGTTAAGCATAGGCCAGATCCTGCTAGACTGTAGTAGCTTTAGCTCTCAAAGACAACCACTTAAGGCATTCTGCTAAAAAGAGTGCATCACCCTATCGCTTCCATCGCTTCTCGGTGACAAGCACCCAGAACTCCTTCAATTGCTATTTGAATATCTGTATGCCACAAAACTAGCAGGAGCACTGTAGGCACCACACCACCAACACTCACATCAACACGCAATGCATGACCGCGAAATACTCGTAGGAAACACGCAAATAGCCATCTCTGCATGGCGTCGGACGTACATGAGCCAATTTGCTTCTCAATTAGAAATAAATGGCTACCTAGCGGTGCCGTCGGAAGTAGATGAGCCGACTTGCTTCAGGAAAACATAAACAAAAAATAAAAATAAAAATTAGCATAACGTAAAACGACTACCCAGAGGAGCCATCGGACGTAGATGAGCCGATTTGCCTAGCAACTCATAACGTAAACGGCTACCCAGAGGTACAGCGGACGTAGAAGAGCCGAATTGCAAAACATCGTACTAACCCAACTGACAATCCTGCATGGCATGCTTAGACTAACCCGCTACTAACAACTAACACGCGGCGGCCGGCGTGATAGGCGGTGTGAACAATTACCTCCATGTTCGCACGGTAAAGGTCCCTCGGTGCTCCTCGATAAGAGTAGGCTAAAGCCGGCACCCCGGCAAAATCAACTTCTCGCCACTCTCAAAACACCCCCACCCCCACCCAAACTACGAATTATTTTGTGGAGGAGTAAAGTAAAACTAAATCATTTAGACATCAGGGAGCTGTTCCAAACCCAGACCCTCGCCTTCAGCACCTAAAATATCACGCAAACTAACGTAAAATTCCTTAACGTAAATGTCCACTTGCCTGCACCGTGATCACAAACGCTCGCTTTATAGACAGACATGTAACGTACTCGCTTTGAAGGCGGCGCAAATGACCTTCATGGTCCGGCACGCCTAAAAAAATCACTCTCCCCGCGCCCCGGAAATATACTATCATTACCCCAACCACAGTAACCGGTTTATTGCCGTTACAACATGCTCCTCTATCGCAAACATTCCACTTTTGCCTTTCGATATTTACGCTAGAAGGTACGCGCATGGAGACAAAAACTATGGTGTGACCTTGGCATGATTTCGTGGTCTCACCTCTGGCCACAAATATTATTATTATTTTTATTTGGTCAAATGTCCCCATACACGTACTTGGTACACGAACCTCTGACGTATCTTTGAAGCCTCATTTGTGCCCGCTCTTAGAGTATTACTTTAACAATGTCACTGTTCGAAACAGGCGAATTAACTCTCGCCTACTCCACATTAGTTAGTAACCCTGGGTCACTTGAAACAAAAATTATTGCATGAAAAGCTCTGATATACAGTTGTTGGAAGATAAAGTTTCAGCACGATATTTCCACCCGTTGAGGAGCCATCCTAGAAAAAATGCAGGAAGAGGTGATATTTGGTCCTCTCTCTCTCTCTCTCCCTCTCCCTCTGCCTCTCCCTCTCCCTCTGTCTCTCCCTCTCCCTCCGTCTCTCCCTCTCCCTCCGTCTCTCCCTCTCCCTCTGTCCCTCTGTCCCTCTGTCCCTCCGTCTCCGTCTCCGTCTTCGTAGCGGGCGGAGTGGAAAATTACCTCCTTGTTCGCACGGTAAAGATCCCTCAGTGCTCCTCGATAAGAGTAGGCTAAAGCCGGCACCCCGGCAAAATCAACTTCTCGCCACTCTCAAAACACCCCCACCCCCAACCAAACTACGATTTTTTGTGGCGGAGTAAAGTAAAACTAAACCATTTAGACATCAGGGAGATGTCTCCAACCCAGACCCTCGCCTTCAGCATCTAAAATATCACGCAAACAATAACGTAAAGTTCCTTAACGTAAATGTCCACTTGCCTGCACCTTGATCGCAAACGCTCGCTTTATAGACAGACATGTAGTGTACTCGCTTTTAAGGCGGCGCAAATGACCTTTATGGTTCGGCACGCTTAAAAAATCATTCCTCCCCCCATATGGGCTATGTGCCAAGCCCAGATTAAGACCATATGGGCTATGTGCCAAGCCAAGATAAAGCCCAGATGGGCACTGTGCGGATCCCACGTCATGTCCAGATGGGCCCCACCTGGGCAGCCCAGGTGGGCCCATTTGGATCCCACCTGGGCAGCCCAGGTGGGGCCCATCTGGATCCCACATGGGCTCCACATGGAGTCCACGTGTTGCTGCTGCCTAGGTGTCGGCATATTGGGCCGGGGGACGGCCAGTCGCCCGGTGTTCGGCGCTGAGGTTTTCTGCATGGATTGCGCTGTCGTGACGCCATGGCGCCACGCCCAATGACGCACGTGTCATAAAATGACGTCACTCACGGCAAGTGTGATTACTCACCGGGAGGCAATCGCCCGGTTTCGTCACCCCCCCCCCCCTCGCCCCCTGGCTGTCGGTGGGAATACCAGGAGGCTGACGCCGGCCCTATGTTTGCAGAACACTCAACAGATGTGTTGGAGACCTCAGGCTCCCAGGCAAATTATCGGAGTCTGGTAAAGGTTCCCAGCAGTTCCGAGTGGTTCCTGGTAGGAGCCCACTAGCAGAGCTCGTGTTATGTTGCCGAGACACGAAGTCTGATAGACGTTCCATGTAACTCACTGAGGCTGAGGAAGGGGTCTCGGCTTTGAATAAGATGTTCCAGAAGCAACAGTTGCACCTGTGTAACTCGGGGATATCACGAAAATATCTGTGGCGGGGTGTAGGGCTGGGAAAAGTGAAAACATTGAAATTATCACTTTTTCTTCAATGGAAGCTTTACACGAACGAGCCATTTTCGATACAGAGAATGTTGTGCTCATTAATGAGGCTCGAACTCAACATCAATTGCACGTAAATTGCGAACATTATTCGTTTCGAGTTTTCCCTGGATGCCGCTATTCATTGCCTATGTGAAACTCTATTCTTTATCCTCACGATTTGAAACAAAAAATAACACTAGAATTATGGAGAAAAGCTGTAGATCATAGAGGCATTTACCAAAAGTTAGTCCGAATTTGTGTTGACTTCAGAGGTGGAGTTTGCTTTTGGTGGGGCCTGCGCCCCACCAATTTCTTGCTCTCTTAGCATGGAGCCCTATGGGGTTGACCCCACCAATGAAACTGGCAGCACTCATGGCCTCCATGCCTTTGATCACACCAAGATATTCTGAACTTGTCCACCAGTGGGCGGCTTTGTGGAGCAGGGTCACATGCTAAGCAGAGCTTGTTGCGTGAATCACCCGATCCGTGACGGCAGACTCCAGTCCGACGGCAGACATTTTGGCCGAGAGCTCAAACATTTTGATGTTTAAACATTAAACTTAAACATTAAACTTAAACTTAAACTTAAACATTAAACTTTATAAAACATTTTGTTTTACAACATTAAACTTAAACATTTTGAGAGCTTAAACATTTTGACCGAGAGCTTGTCGCCGTCAGTACGCCGACACGGCCGCCCCGATGTCGCGTCCCCGGTCTGATGGTGCCAGTTGCCAACCGATCCTCCCAGCCGGAGCTATGAGAGCGCAAAATGATGCGCAGTGTTGCCAAGCACCTCTTGGAAACTGCGACGTCAAGCACGACAGGAGTGCCTGAGGGAGCCTGAGGAGTGCGACGCGGGCACACCGGGGCAACACCACAAGCCGAAGTCAGAGTTTGACATCCGTATATACCAGGGCGGAGGGGGGGGGGGACAGGGAGCTTTATCGTCAGAGAAGTTCCCTATCTTTTGTGTGTTCTTAAGTCCTCCCTATGAGTTTCGATTTGGTGTATTTTGGAGTACCACTGCCCGCTCTCCAATGTTGGCTTGGTCGGTGACCTCCCCCTCCCTCACAATAAGCTCAATTATCAACGTAAAACACTATGGTCCGGCCCCCAAGTGATTTCTGCCCTCCAAATTGTCTGCATGTGTTGCCCCATGACAATTTTTAGAAATTGATACCTATTGGTAATTTCGTTTTGACGCATATACCTGAACACAGGTACAATCGAAGTGGAATAGATTTTGACGACCATTGCGAGTTACGTGGAATTTTACTGCTTCATGCACTTCATTAGTCAATGCAATTTGATTCGTCCGTGTGTGTGGGAACCATTCCGGTTGGAATGGTGGAAGGAATGGTGGTCCGGTCTCCGGCCAACTTTGTAACCATCTTCAGAGGCCGGTCCAAGGGCAGAGTGATGGATCCATCGCCCAAGGTGATATAAATATCAGGGCTAAGGGTAATCTCTTTCGTTTCTGAAATTATAAGCACATTTTGTTGAGGTAATGTTGCTTCCCTTCCTTACTGTCGTATTATCCCGGATACCGCAACGTTTTTGGAAATCGGTGCCAATTTGGCTCGACGAGCACACATTACTTTCCACAGCTGTTTTCTTCCCCATCCCCCATTCAGCCTCGGTTCAATCCAGTTTTAGTCTCAGGAACCTCGCTCCAGCCATGCCAGCTTGGGAAAATTATGCTTGCATGCTTGGTGACGCTACGTGGCATTGACTGGTGCAATTGGAAGTGCTGAAAGCTAAGCTGGCTTTGATATGACCAATTACATGAGTGGTCGTGTATTAGGCACGTGATAGGCGCGTGCATTAAGTCATGTATTAGGCATACGATTTTACGTCTGCTTTTTATACTACGTTACCATCGGTGGTGTCTCCATAGACATTGAACAAATTGCGAGGTTGTGCAATATGCTTAGCAGAAATTGGCGCCCCCCCCCCCCCCCCTACCCTCCCCCGGTCGGTTTATGATCAGCCAGAGACTGCGCGTTGGGGGATGGAGGGTGGAGGGGGAGAAAGTAGCCGCTACCTCCTTGACGTGAAACGGGGAGGGCAAGTATATATTTTGACCCACTTGAAATTTCTAGAGGCCCTAAGCAGGAGAGGAAGCCCATCATGCTGCCCATGGTCCCATGCCAGGAGCCACTTAATGTTTGTTGGCAGGATGACCCCGAGAAGCCCCGGCACTCAGCAGGTGACATTATACATACCTGTACACATAGGTGTTGTTTTATGAAAATTATTAGAGGGGGGAAATGCTACAGGATTGATGTAGGTATAAGATGGGCCTGTTCTGTTTAACACGTGCACCGGAGGGGGGGGGGGAGGGGTGTGCAATCCCCTGCTCCCCTATTTTTTGGCGTTATCTCATAAACGGGCGGCGATATCGTAACGCTATCTTTTGACTTTTTTAAAAATCGATGAGCGTATCCTTCGAACAAAAATAGAACTCCGTTAGCAATTGTAGAAATTGCGGGGATGCCAAATCGACTGACCGGGCGGCGGCTGCTGAGCGTTCAAGGTCACAAAGCCTTCTTCGGTGCCGTAACGACGGCGCGGTGTGTCGACCGAACTCGACCTCATTTAACCCTGAAGCCATTAATATAGGGTCATGACATTTGTACTGAAATGAGTTCACAACATCCGTAATCTATTCTTCAAATTTTCTGCTGATAGCTTCCGTAGATTCCGAAATCTTAGGGTCAGGGGCCGATTCCTCCCCCCTCCCATGCGCGGTATGTGAGAGGCCCTCCGGCGCGCGTGTTATTCGACCCTGTCCTCAATTATGTTTGAATGCTAGATTTAGGCTACTTAATCTGCTGATAGAAAGAATGTACAAAAGATGTGATGCTCAAGATTAAGATAAAAATACAACCATACGTCTAAAACACCAGGTTATCACTTCCGGGGTAGGAATTTGTCTGACTCAATTGAAAGTCCAACAAAAGAACAGTGAATGCAATTTTCGTAGTGTTCCGTTATATCTGAGCGCAAGAATTCACTAGCCACGTTGCCTCCGTTCCTCATATATCAATAAGCAAAGCTACCCTACAATCTACGAGCCCACCCACATACATGCGTGATGACAAACTATTAACATATTATTAATATTAATCTGTGTGGGAAAGACACCCAGACATGCACCCAGATTGGGAATCAAGGCTCCGGTCATGCTAACATGCATTACACAGACTGAGACAGTGGAGCGGACTGCGTTCGGACATTCAATATAAAATGTTGAGTTAGTATCAGGGGCGTCGCCACCAGGGTGGGGGGGGGGAGCAGAGGGGGCAGTCGCCCCCCCGCCCCCGGTGAAATTGTCGTCCTGGGACTGAGAAATGATCGTTTAAGCTTGCTTATGACATCAAGCTGATAGGAATGACTGATGAACAGTAGTGATGAATCTAACTAAATTCAGTTAGACTTGGTGAACATAGACGTTGGTTGATAAATGGGAGATATCTTTAAGATATGCTCAGCACCAGCCCCGCCAGCTCGCTGCAATCTATAGGCCAGCGGGAAGATTCTTCTGGTCGAGAAAGCATTAAGACATTGGTTTGTTTGGGCACTTAGGTATTTATCTACATATTACTTATTTATACCCTGGTATGGCTCAGTTCTCAGCGATAGAAAAGAAAACTATTATTGCTATTTCGTTTTGCGTAAATGATGCACCATGCCAAGAGCAAACAAGACATCAATATGAAACCATGCTTCCCATTCTGGAACCATTCTAAGAGCCTAAAAAAGCAATAGGAGGCCCTAACACAGTGGAGGCCCCCTTTCGGGGAGCAGGACCCCTTTCAACATTGCCCCCCTGGAAGTATTTCGTGACGACGCCACTGGCTAATATAGTATTTTGTAGCTAGGGTTTGTTTTAAATCGATTTCTGGTCATATTTATGTGTTCTTTCTGGATGGTGAAAATAATGGCAATATTTAATCCTTATCAATTGCACCTGCCAGTAAAATCTACCTAACGCATCGTGTTCACTTTAGTTGATCCAATAACAATATCATGGAAAAAGAGGCTGAGTTCCAGGTATCCACAAAATTCAAGCAAGGAAGACTAAATGAGTTTTAGCATGTGTATCACTGCGCTCGCTCGGAACGCTCGCTCACTCCTGAACAGCTAGTGTAAACATGCAAGGTGAACGCTGCCTGGGAAACGTCTGTGAAATAATACGTGCTAAGTATGACGATATCTGGCAATCTAAATCAAATCAGGCCCTTTCTGACCTTCACAATCTTGCGACTTGTCATGAAAATATGAAGGTGTGATGGATGTTTGAAAATCCATGATGAAGAAAATAATACAACGCATCTGTCTTTAATAATCTCAGGGCACATAACACACAATTCAGAAGTATTTAGGAACGCGAACGTCATTTGCCGCTACGTGGACTATGAATATTTAAGTCGTACTGAGGTTGTGAGACTACGCAACTATCTAGGGAAAGAAGCCGGTACACATGGACAGGGGGAAAAGCAATGCTTGGAACAAAACCTGGCCACATGCAAGCAAGCGTGGTTTCTGTGAATGAGAAGGCCGGAATGACAGCAGGTATGTACAGTACATGGCATTAAATGTGCACCACTCTCTGTTTGGCGGTCTGATTCGCTGATGTTACGGAATGAAGATGGCTCTAATTTGTCGTATGCTAAGTGCACTGCATGTGCAATATTTTGCTTCTTCTGTACTATTGCACAGTTCTCTGTAGCTGTACTAGGAAGTACCCATTTCTGGTGTCTCTCCGTTTTATATGTCCTATATGTCATACAGTAAAATACGAATGCGTCGCCACTCCCCAGGTAGGTACGTGCCTGCGAAATAGGCAAAATAGTCGTCATAGCACAAGTCACGGATAATAAAAAGAGGGTATTTTATCACACATGTAGTGATAAATATATCGGAAAATAATTATTCCCCATTATGAAGATTGGGCGGGGAAATGGACGAGGATGAGCAAAAAGTACTTTTCAAAACTCAACATTTTAATGTCTGCAGCGCGGCGGCCCGGCCAGCGCCGGGGACTTCTGCCATGGGCGGATTCAGGAATTGTCATGGGGGCACTTGTCTGAAGGGGCGCCACTTCTTCAGAGGGGCGCCACTGCGAAAGTACTTGGAGGCATGGGCGGATACAGGGGTGGCACTGAAGGTAAATGCCCCTATGGAAACTGGCGCCACTTCGGCCGTCAAAAGGTTTCACTCCGGGAAAGCTCGAGTGCATCCCCATCGGATTTTTAGCCAGAGGTGCCCCTCTCGGAGTAAAAGGCGTCCTTTCAATGTGCTCGAGTGCATCTCCCTCGAATTATTCAGCCAGAAGCACTCCTTGAAAGGAAAAGGCCCCTATTCAGTGTATTTGAGTGAAACCACTCGAATTTTTCAGCCAGAGGCGCACCTTGGAAAGTAAAGGCGTCACTCCGGGAAGGCCCGAGTGCACCCAACCCTCATTTTTTTTTCAGCTAGAGGCGACTCCCCCCCCCAGAGACAAAGTTCCCCTCATGACAATTTCTGAACCCGCTCCTGCCTGGAGGAGTGTCTTTTCCTTCCGAGGGGAGCCTCTGGTAGAAAAATTATAGGCGAGTCCATGCGGGCACACTGAAAAGGCGCCTTTTTCTCTCGGTGAGGGGGGGGGGGGGGCGCTCCTGACAAAAAACAAATACAGGGGTTCACTCGAGCCTTCCCGGAGGGACGCCTTTTCCCGGTCGGAGGAACGGCCACCTTCCATGGGAGGGAGACACATGCCCCCATTTCCCTCCCCCTTGTATTTGCTCCTGACTACTGCCTTTGCAAGCCAACAGCTGGCCGCGTTCAGGCTATCAGCTTTATATCTTTCTTCCGGAAAAGACAGACCTCTAGCCGACGCAGACGGACTGTGTGTTTCGGGTCGCTGAAATCCAAGAAGACAGCACCAAGTTCGACCTGCTGGTGGCAAGCCTTTCTGTGTCGATCACCACGCAGGTGCGGATATTATCACTGCCCAGACGCCCAGGTCCGTGGCCCTTATTGACTCCCTGAGGCGTAGGTTGGCGCAATCGCGAGGGGCCCTCCTGGAAGCCCTATAGTCCCGCCAGCACCTCGGTGACCAGCAGCCGTTTCAGTTGCCACTGCGCATGCACTCAGAACTGGATACAGCAGAAGATGCCCCACACGACCGTGAGCTGTTAAAGACTATATCTTCAACGGCTGCCGCAGGCAGCTTGGGCAGCATTATCGCTGTTGCCAGAGGAAGCTCCGCTGGACCAACTGGCCACCGAAGCTGACAGATTCTTGGAAGTCTCGGCTTCAGGTCTGGTGTCAGCAATGGCGGCAGGATACTCAGCAGCGCAGACGGTGCCAGTCGGCGCAGTGTCTCCGGACACCTGTACGCTGGTCACACCACAGGGTATAGTCGTGACGTTAATGGTGGCGGCCAGTCACCTGGAAACCGCTCTGAGTGACAGGTCACCAGAGTGAACGGACGGACGTCACTATTTCCAGGGCCATCGGCGGGGCCATCGGCGCTCCCGCTCCGATCGCAACCCGCAGTTGTATGCTTTTCGCTGCATGCCCATTCCTATTTCATATGGGGTGGGGGGAAAGTCACCATTTGAGGGGCAAAATTGAACATTGGGGGTCATATGCGCCTCCAAAAGTATACAAATCAACACCCCTGCCTGTACACCAGGTATGTTCATTTTGCCAATCTTGTGTAAAGTTATAACCTGAACAGGTTTGTTCCATTTTTAAAAGCAATTTGGAGTCCATTGGAAGCAGCATTAAAAAAAAGAAGTTTATTTTGGAATGGATCGCGCACGAAACCACGAAGCATTTCTTATTTTATATTTTGGGCTATTTTTGTGTTTCGAGAAGTAATGAAGATAACTACATCCACCTGCACCTCGTACGAATCGTCTCAACCAGACAAGTCATTTACAATGAAAACTAAGTGTGATGCGACCAATAACTTGAAAGTTATGTTCGTATTAAAGCTAAGTATGCTGTCCTTTCTCAGCCTTTAGGCATTGATATACCTAACGGACTTTAACAAAGCTCATAAACAAACGTGCATGAAACTTTAATCTTAGATAGACCGTGCCGTCATCCGGTATTGTAATCATCATGTAAGACGGCGAAGGAAGTGCAATATGAACCCCGATAGGCGTTCTTCAAATTTGAATAAGCATATTAGTTATAGCATAGTAATAAGCATTCAGCACATTCAGGACGGAGGCCACACACGGTCGGGCCGGGGCCCCGGAAAGTCACGCTGGGCCTAGGGTACCAAGAATTATCGCGGATCCTGAAAATCACTCTAGGGGCATGACAGGTCGCACCGGGCTTCAAAAGTCTCACTGTGATGACCCAACAAATGAGGCCGGGGCAACGAAAACAGTCACGACATGGAAAATCACTCGGGGTCCCAATAACCGCTCCAAAACCCACAAAGCGTATTTGGCCACAAAAAAGTGTCTAGCCACAAAGCGAGCTAGGGATCCCAACAATGACCACGGGCCCCCAAATATCGCGTTCGGGGCCAAGAAATCCGTCGAATCCCAAAATTTAGTGTCGGTAATCAAAAGCGTACCGAGTTTCGCGAAAAGCGACAGGGCCTTAAAATAGCGCTGCAGCTCGAAATAAACACACCGGGAGCGCTAAATAAAAACGTAACGGAGGCCCTAGAGGCACACCAGGACCATCAGACCGCACGGGGCCTCAAACAGGCGGGCCCTCAAAAGGAATTGATCGTAAACAAGGAACAAATAGGCCGGACACTAAATAAACACATCGGTGTCTTCGAAAACGCGCCGATACCACACAAATATAATCGGTGTATAAAAAGGCAACAAAGCTGTAAAAAAAGATCCGGGTCTCAAACATGTGCCGGGCCGTTAACAAAATGGCTGCAGCCTAAAACATCCAAAAGAAGAAAACAACGGGTAAAGAAACCAGCCAGGGTACGGCGGTACCAATCGGGAGCTGTTTAACCAAAGAGATGAGGTGCATCAAAACTCAGTGTGTCTACGGATTTCTTAATCGCGAGAAAATGGGGAAGAATAGAACTAATACATCGAATTGAACTTTATATTTTTTTTGTTCCAGCGAGCCGCCATACCAGGCATTCCACATGTCAAATGTGGCACAAGACTATCATGTAATAGTAATTAGCAAAACGTGGAGGCCTAGCAGAAACCGGAGAACCGCACGTAGAGTGGCGAATGCGCCGACTGCGCAAGGCGGTGTGCACGTGCACGAACGTTGGCATTTTGGCGACCGGGCGTTATTAATTGGAATGCCTGATATTGCCAAATTTTACATTTTGAGTGATTTGTTCAGGTGCAATTTCAGCAGTGTGAGGTGACTTTTCAAGGGATTCCAAAAGAAAAACCTTCAAACAGGATGGGAGGAGTTAGGGTTGAAATCCGGTCATTCAGAAATAATGGTGGTTGATTTGGCCAGCTCCACAGGACAGTTAATTTGGTCACTAATTATTATATAACAAAAATAAAAGCTTTTTTTTTTTAAAAAATTTTTTTTTAGGGTTTTTTTTAAAGGGGGTTTGGTGGGCCCCTTCCAATTTTTTTCCCCCCCCCCCCAAATCCTAGGTACGTCACTGCCATGGCATGACATAATTTAACACGCCACTGGAGGGGGGCGAAATCCGCCCACCCCTCCGGTTTTTCGCAAATAACTGCAGATTTCACCGGTCGATATACGCGATTTTCGGTGTACCTGCTTAGAAATGAACAGCGCGTCGTTTAAAGCAAGAAAAATGGAAATCTGTCGAAAAAATTTTTTCAAGTTAGGGGCCGCTAAAATAAAAAAAATGTTATAGCGCCAGACCACAAAAATCGGCGCTGATGCGCTTCCAGTATACTGACAAAAGGGAAGTGTTCTAGGCAACACTAGCGACTTGTTTGATGCATATTGATATGCTGTATAGTTTCAAGGTCATGTTAGGTCACCAAGGTCAAGTCAGGTCAAGTTCATGACAGGTTAATGGAACCAAACTTGATCAACTGGAATGTTGCCATAAATGCACTACTGGTTGTCATTTGTACTGTTTCTCATTGCATTTCCATACTTTATTCATGTACTCCACTCCCTTCTTCACGAAGCCGATTGCTCCGAGCTGCCCGACGCAGCAGTCGGGCGGGCGGCCGGTTCCGGTAACTGGAACAGGTAACTGACCTGATAAAGTGGTGCTATATAGCTGACCTGAGGTCATATGTTGGGTCTAGCGTCTGCATTGCATCATTAGTAATGTCCAAAACATCATTGATGCCCATTATTGAGCATTTAAACACAATCACAGCGATCCATAACGATGAGAAGCCAAGCCACGCAAAATCGGGAAATTTTGCCAATCTGACCTCATTTGACCTTGAATATATTGACCTAAGGTCACACAAATTGCACACAATAGAGTTCACTACCGTGCCCATCCACCCTGCGAATTTCGTTCTTCCAGCTTTACTAGGAGCCGAGATCTTAGGGGGGCGGAATCCGCCCCCCCCCCCTCCAGTGCGCGTAATTCTCAGAGGCCCTCCAGGGCGCGTGTTAAGTCGCTTATGCTGCTTCCTTCTTGCTTGTTGTTTTAGCTTTCATGAAAACAAGTGTTGCAATACCTGACTTGCCCTGGAAGATTAGTTTATCCAATGATTGGGGAACATTGGCTAATTAAGCAAATGTCAGTCGATGAACGTCAACCCAGTAGCCTTCATGACTGTATTTCAACATCTAGGGTAAAACTTGCATTTGCTAATGTTTTACCACTACGTGCAGTCATCTGCCTAGTCTCCATTGCTGGTGGACTTAGTAGTGGAAGGAGATGCATCACTTCGATTTCTTCTCAGGATGGTTAGTCATGAATCTGCAGAAAAACAATCACCATTGTGACGGACATAACAAAATGTACAGACCGGAAATAAGTTAGCTTGTTGGTTGACTACTTGGGCTTGATGGCGCATCGACCATGATGATCATATAGCGCCCATGACAAATAATATGTTATTAAACAACAAAGTGACATTCGCTGCAAATATGCTTCAGGTAAATCGCACGTGCGAAACCTAACTGTTATGAGAAATACAGTTGAAAGTGAGCCATCAGACCCACATAATTGGCCAAACTTAAGCAGAACTTCAAACAACGTGTCCACATTCTGTTTCTGTCTTCACTTTTATATGACTATCACAACACTTCATAACTGTACATTGTATACAATATATGTAAGGTTAACTTTTCATGTCGGCATCTTGATGAACTTAATGAAAGGGCTGTAATGTGCGTCAATGATGATAGTCTGAGAAAGGCCAACAATCGTAGGTTCAAAATGAGCACAACTTTCAAACGACGAATCGTTTTTCGTTTGATTTCGACTTCAAGCGACTTTACTCATCGACACGGTTCAGACAAGGTGCCTGTTACTATGGGTTTCATGATTAATTCTCAAGGTACAAATTGACCTAAAGTATAACAACGGACATACCTGGGTCGTACGCGACCACTATATAACACATTATTGTTTATATTATCTTATTATACTAATACTCAAGATACGAATTAACCTAAAGTAGGAAACAAAACTGACATTTAGGCTCCATGCTCCACCCATACAAAAATTCCAAAGTTTTCTATTTTGGTGGCATGGACTCCATATGGTTTAAATAATGGGATTAACTTGATGAAGCTATTACTTTTAACACTTTTAGCAAAATGAACCTGCCCAATGTACATAGATGGTGATATTCAGGAATGATGGAAATGGGACTGGAGCCGCGCCATTGCAGCACGCAAGGCGATTTTCCCTCGCTACCAATTCTTCTTTCCCGATAATTTTTTTTCTTCATAAGAGGTTCGCATAGCTCACGGAAGCACCCCAAAACCTGATAAGAAACCAATCGCGGGTGAACGTTTGTGTACTTTTGATGTTGTCAATGCGGCACATGGATGGATGGATGGGTTGTGGCTTTACGACGCACTCAGCAGCTGAGACCATATGGCATCGCCTGCCTCTCACCCTTGCAAGAATGGTGGTCATCGCAGGGAATCGAACCCAGTACCTCTGGCGTGCCAGACGCTCAACTTAACCACTGAGCTACCGACGCCCTTCAATGGGGCACAAATAATTTCTCAATTTGACATTAGATCTACAGCGGTGCATGGAAACAATGGACTCAACATTCGGTTTGGCAACACCAATAACCTGGGGGGGGGGGGGTCTCCACCTATGGAACTCATCGAGCTATCCGGGGCCTGCAGACCAGGAGACGTGTTAGCGATGACAGTGGAGAGGGCATTCATTATCTGCGGCGCCGTCTGCACCGCCTGCACTTGACGCTGCGCCGGCCGGACGGCGCCGCTGCCCTCTTTTAACGCTGCGCCGGCCGCCCCCGCCTGCACTTACGCGCGCCGGCCGGACGGCGCCGTCTGCACCGCCTGCACTTGACGCTGCGCCGGCCGACGGCGCCGTCTGCACCGCCTGCACTTGACGCTGCGCCGGCCGGACGGCGCCGTCTGCACCGCCTGCACTTGACGCTGCGCCGGCCGGACGGCGCCGTCTGCACCGCCTGCACTTGACGCTGCGCCGGCCGGACGGCGCCGTCTGCACCGCCTGCACTTGACGCTGCGCCGGCCGGACGGCGCCGGACGGCGCCGGAGGCAGCCCTGTAAGCACGTGTTGCAGCTCCCGCCGCTGTGGCACCGTTCCCGCGGTTCCCAGGGTCGCGCCTCGCCGCGCCTCGCCGCCCGACTGCTGCGGTCAGCGGCTGCGCTGTAAATACGTACTGCAGACCGCGCTTCCGCTTCGGGGTCGCCGCCGCGGTGTCCGCCATGGGTGGCGTGCACCCTGTCTGTCTGTCTGTCTACCTGTCTCTGTCTCTGTCTCTGTCTCTCTCTCCCGCGGTGTCCGCCATGGGTGGCGTGCACCCTGTCTGTCTGTCTGTCTACCTGTCTCTGTCTCTGTCTACCTGTCTCTGTCTCTGTCTCTCTCTCCCGCGGTGTCCGCCATGGGTGGCGTGCACCCTGTCTGTCTGTCTGTCTACCTGTCTCTGTCTCTGTCTATCTGTCTCTCTCTCTCTCTCTCTCTCTCTCTCTCTCTCTCTCTCTCTCTCTCTCTCTCTCTCTCTCTCTCTCTCTGTATTTTATAAAGCAGATAACTACCTTCAGTCGTGGCGATTTGCATACTGGCATCTGGGTAGATCCCATTTGAATAGGGAGTATTCATGTGTGCATATGCGCGCGTGCGCACACACACACACACACACATGGAAACCCCAACATAGTCACCTTCACGCCCACCACATGCGGTGAATGTGGACGCGACTATGTGGCGGTGGCGGCGGAGAGGCGGGTAGTTTGATCGGGATCTGTTCCTATGCTTTGCTTCTATGTTGGTGCAGGCGTACCTTGCTCACGGTTCATTTTGCTGTCCTTTAATTAAAGCATAAGGACCACACGCCTTGAAGCACGTCTTTCCATAGACGGCTGGGTGCCGGACTGGCTCTAATATCGACGCAATCATCTCCATGCCCGAGGTTGACTATCCATGCGATAGACGGAGCAAGGCTAGCCGAACCAAACAATAATTTCGTTGCGAAAGAGCGTTATTTCGTACGGGTTGTGATCTTTGGCCACATGGAGTATTCAATACGCTATACGCTCATATATCACCAGAGCAATTGATTACTCCGCCCTGCCATTTTTGGCGCGATTGACTGCCGGTTGCCGCAGTTCCATTTTTTCATTTTCATGGGGCGACACCCATCGCTCTTTTCGTTCATTTCTTGGGGTGACACCCGTCACCGCGTGGATTTGTTTCATATCATCGTATTTCTGTTCCCTGTGTTTCTGTGTCCTTCTCATTTCTTTAAGTTACCCCAGGTAGGACTTTTTCCCCACGATAAAAAAAAAAAAAAAAGAAAAACGACACATGGCCCCCGGCCTTGGCCCCCTAGGATTTTACTTTTCTTTCTTCTCCTGTCTTTTTTCGCAGGGCGACCTGGGCTCTGGCCCCTTTTTTCTCCCTTACCCTCCTTTTTTTTTTTTCCTTTCTTGACTTTCTCTTTTTTTTTCTATGGTGGGTGTTTTTTGTTTTTGTTTGCCCTTTCTTTTTCCCGGACCCCGCCCCCCGCCTTGCATGCAAGACAGGATCATTCTTTTCCACGGCTGTCTTCCCTCGTCCCAGCCCACCCCCCCCCCCCCTTAGGACATCTTCCCGCCCATTGAACCCTCCCTCGACAGTGCTGGCTCTTACATAGTAGTCAAAGCCTGTCGAGGAATCCGTTTCCTTCCGCCGTATCAACGTTTTCTGGCCGACTAAACAACTCCTTGCCATTTTCTCCCAACCCATTCCCCAATTTAAGCCCCCCCGAAGGGAACCTTTGTCCTTAAAACCCAATCCCGAGCCCAACAACCAAAGCCCTCCTCCGCACCATCACATTTTGTGGAAAATCTGTCACCATCGCTCTCCATTCCAACCGCAACACCACCAAGGGCACCGTCTTCGCGCCTGAGCCCCGCTTCATGTCTGAGGCAGATATTCAGGCGGAGCTCGGGCCGGATGGGATGACCCACGTCCGCCGCATTACCTCCTTCAAAGACGGCCAGAAACGTGATACGAGCCTCCTTGTCCTTACCTTCAATTCTACCACTCTTCCCAAGACCCTCCTCGCCGGCTACATCCGATTCCAAGTCCGTGTCTTTATTCCCAATCCTCTCCGCTGTTTCAATTGCCAGCGCTTTGGGCATGGCAGTAAGACTTGTCGCCAAACAGCCCGCTGCCCAAAGTGCGGCGAACCACCTCATCCCGAATCCACCTGCTCCAAACCTGCCCACTGCCTCAACTGCAACACATCCGATCACCTGACCACATCACCCCTATGCCCAGTTTGGCGCAAGGAGAAGGAGGTCTGCGCTGTGAAGGCCACGACCGGGGTGTCATACCCCAGGCCCGACGGTCTGTCGAAGCCACCTCTCCATCAACGAAAACGTATGCTCAGGCGGCCACCATTGCTCCCCCCACACGTCGCGTCAACACTACTTCTGCCTCGATTCAAACAGACATGATTCCCGGTTTAGCTCCTCTAAAAAAACTTACTCCACTGACCACACCGACACAAACCACCCTGGCTCCCAACACTCAGACCCCTCCGACACAAACCACCCTGGCTCCCAACACTCAGACCACTCCGGCTCCAAACACACAGACCATTCCGACCAAACAAACGCCAACAAATTCCGCAAGGAATTCCAGACCCCGCAGCCATTCGGCTGCCGGGGAAACGCGAGCCATTTCGGTGGCCCACCGACCGAACCCCGCGCGGCCGGTGCAAGCCGGCGACCACGTGACCCGACCGACTACCAACCGGCGGGAATCCCCCGCGGCAGTGGCCGGCCGACATGAGCCGGCCACCAAGGTCACCGACCAGCCGGACGGCTCGGGTGCAGCTGTCCGACCTCAAACCACACGCCCGCCTGACCTCCACGCATGGATGAGGCACGCACCGAAAGGTGCACACAAACAATAATATTTATTCTCCCAATGTCTGCATTTTTACAATGGAATTGCCGTAGTTTAATATCCAAATGGGCCGAAATGAAAGTATTTTTCAGTATTCTGACATCTATTCTCATCGCACTTCAGGAAACCTGGTTCCTACCCACCGATACATATAATTTCAATCTTTACAATTATTCGCTATACCGTCACGACGAGGTCAATGGACCACACCGCAGTGGCGGTACAGCACTTTACATCAACAATGATTTTACACATACACAAATTACACTGAATTCACCTTTACAAACAGTGGCTTGTACTATACGTTTGCATGGCAGGAATGTGGATGTATGTTCCATTTATATTCCACCACAAACAGATAATACAAACATTTTGATACAATTAGACCACCTCATAACACAATTCAAGAATCCTTTCATATTACTTGGCGATTTGAATGCCCATAGCCCAGCGTGGGATAGAACACGCACACTTACAGACACTCGTGGCCGCATCATTGAACAAATCTTAGACCGACATAATTTAGTATTACTGAACACCGGAGAACCAACTTTTTTTTCACCTTGGGACATAATACAGAAACATATATTGATTTATCAATATGCTCTCCGACTCTGGCCAATGATTATGATTGGACCATAGACACTGATATTCACTACAGCGATCACACTTATTCGACCACCAGCGATCAACTACCCCATTAAATTAACATCCACATTTTCAACAGCGGCAGATACGCCACCCAGTTTTATCCCTCGCTGGAAAATTTCGAAGGCCGATTGGACAACTTTTCAGGAATTTTCACATATTCAATACATCCCCAACATTTCTCCTGTCGAAAACATCAACCAAGTTAGCAAAACACTTCTCGAAGCAGCTTCCACCATTCCACTAACAAAACCTTTCACAAAAATAACATCAGTCCCCTGGTGGTCGAAAGAAGTTTCCCGAGCAATTGCCACAAGAAAAAGAGCATTTAGAAAATATTTACGCCATCCCGACCAACAAAATTTAGTCAGCCGTAATAATGAACGTGCGAAGACGCCGCATCATTCGCGAAGCTCGTCGCCGTTCATGGTCATTATATTTACAACAACTCACCTCTCAAACACCTTTAAGCAAAATCTAGCAGTTAATCCGCCGATTATCAGGACGCACTCCATTTAAATCACTCCCGGCCCTCAAAATTCAAAACACCACAATTACAGACCCACAAACAATAGTAAATACAATAGCGGACACCATGGCTCACAATAGCTCTGACAACAACTACAGACCGGAATTTTTACAAAATGCACAACACACATTTCACACCGAATTGGCACAATTCGATTCGGACAACACTGAAACATACAATATCCCTTTTCAAGTTTCAGAACTGGATACTGCAATTTCCTCCGCCGGTAATACTTCTGTAGGTCCCGACAATTTACATTATTCCTTTTTCAGACATTTATCCAACGACACAAAACATTGCATCTTACAAACATTTAATGCATTATGGTCTGGCCATACTTTCCCCGAAACCTGGAAGGAAGCCCTCATCATTCCTGTACCAAAACCCGGCAAAAACCACAGCAACCCCAACAATTTTCGACCCATCGCTCTCACCAGTTGTCTAGGAAAACTTTTCGAACGTATGATTGTAAAAAGACTGACCTGGTACTTAGAAACAAATTATCTTTTATCTCCAATTGAATGCGGCTTTCGTCATGGCCACAGTACAATAGATCATCTCATTCGATTAGAAACTGACATCCGCCTTGGTTATAAAAAAAAACATGAACACACCATCGCAGTATTTTTAGACATTAGCAAAGCGTATGATATGGTATACAAACCGGCATTAAGTTCCAAACTTCTTCACTTCGGCGTCAAAGGAAATTTAGCTCATTATTTGATAGGATTTTTGTCTGGTTCTCGTCTTTTCCATCTCTGGTGGCGATCAGCGATTTCCGATCCACATTTTCTTCAGAACGGATTACCACAGGGGAGTTGTATTTCACCAGTATTATTAAACATCATCATTAATGATATTTTCGATAACATGCCTACCAATCTTTCATACTCGCTATTTGCGGACGATAGTGCGATTTGGTGCTCCGGCAAAAATTATGAACATTGTTTAAGTCGATTACAAAACGCACTTGACCGAGTACACGAATGTTCCTTAAAGTATGGCTTCCTTTGTTCGGCCCCAAAATCAGCAACACTAATATTTAGCAAATCGACACCCTGCCCGAACCCAGACACACCACTTCACCTCGGTATCAACAACATACCTTTTGTAAATTCATTTAAATTTCTAGGCATTTTTTTTATCGTAGACTCTCCATGTATCAACACATCAAACACGTTCAGACCAAATGTTTTCACCGACTCAATTTATTTCGCTGTATTACTTCTTCCTCATTCGGAGCCGATCGTCATACGCTTTTACATCTCTACAAATCCTTAGTTCTTCCCATCATAGAATATGGGTCGCTAGTCTATGCCGGTGCCAGTACCTCCGCTTTGAAACTTTTGGATACCATACAAAATAAATTCATCCGTTTAGCCCTCGGTGCAATGACCACGTCTCCCATTACTTCTTTACAAATCGAATCAGGAATTCCACCATTAGCTCTCCGAAGAATTGAACAAACACTCAGGTATGCCGCAAAAATTCAATTTAGAGAACACCACCCCACACACGCATCTTTACAAATTCTCCCAAATCTACACCACGAATATTTAGGTCCCGCCGAAAAGCGAAGCGGCCTTACCATAGCTTCACGCATTAACACATTTTTCACACAACTTCAATACAACATTTCACATATTACTGCTCTCTCTCCACCAACTACACCACCGTGGCAGATAACCGAAAAACATATTTTCTATCTCACCACCACTCCAAAATCACAACTTAGAATACACCAAACAATAATTCCACCAGTTTCGTTCTCGTTATCGCCATGTTCCTTTTGTTTTCACCGACGGATCTAAAAAGGCAAGTTGCACAGGAAATGCCATTGTTTCAGGTACACACACAAAACAGCATCGCTTACCAGACGGGACCTCAATTTTTATCGCCGAATTCCACGTCATTCTCATTGCCCTTCGCTATGTTCACAACCGTTCAATATGTCATCCCATGCGCCATGTAGTCATTTGTTCCGACTCAAAATATGTTTTTCAATCTCTTTCTTCACTTTCCTTTTCACACCATTGTCATATTTCCATTTACGACACACTTGAAACACTTCATCTGATGGGCATGAAGGTCCCTTTCCTGTGGGTGCCCAGTCACTGTGGCATCCCAGGAAACGAGGAAGCAGATCATTTCGCAAAACAATCATTACAATTACCACACATCACAGAAATCCCACCACATTTTGACGCCATCAAATCAACAATACGACAGAACATTCGACATTTTTGGAACCAACAATGGACGGAAACCACAAACTACACACAATTACGTCTCATCAAACCTGTCATCGAAAACTGGACCACATCATATACAAAAACAGACAAGAAGAAAAATTTACATCACGGCTCCGCATAGGTCACACTTTTCTCACCCATCGATATATTTACACTGCTTCACCACGACCTTCATGTCCATCATGCAACACTCATCTTACAGTTTCACATATTCTCCTACACTGTCAACGTTACCATGACCATTGTAAGAGAGTTAGTTTTGAGCGTTTTGATCCCATAAATTCAGCAATACCCCTTCGTTCATGGCGCGACAAGTCCCCGGCTCCGAGACTGGCGTCGGCCTGTCTGCTGCCTACGTCAGCAGCCACCGCCCGAACGGAGACGTACATTGGACCTTGTATCTTCCCCTCCCCTCTCCAGCATCCCAGCGCGCCCGGCCGTCGCCTCTGCAGAGGTGACCTCGAACCCCTCCCCATATCTGAGCGGCGTACCCGCCCGCCACCGCTGCATCCCCTCCCACGGCGCGTGCCACCCCGCCATCGTTAATGCTAGATGTAACTGTGTTCACATAAAGTCATACTTTTGGCTATCCCGTAACTGTAATTGAAATAATCCCGTAAGCCAGCATACAGTAAACGTATCGCCCCACGGGTCCCAGCCAGTCGGCAGCTCGCGGACGGGATGTCGGTCGCTCGACTCAGCGTTACCAGTCGGTGTTTCTGGGCCAATGCCCGACACCCGTGACGGGGTACTGCTGTTGCCCGAGAACGGCGCAGAGGGCTGGCCGTCCTATACCGACCCCTCGCAAGCCCCCGTTCCGCCGTTGGCAGGGTACTGACGAAACGGGCCAGCGTTCAGCTGCACCCGCCCAGACAGTCGGTCTTGAATCCTCTGAGCGAGCGGATCGCTGCTACGCGTGCGCGCTTCCCAACTAAATTCGGCTTCTAAATTCATAGGAAAGGCAGTATCACGGCTTACCTTCCGAGGAGAACGTACTGTACGGTGTCTGTAGTTCTCGTGTGATCGCGGAGTGCTGCAGTGCAATACAGGGCAGCAAAAGGTACTGGTACTTTCGTGACTGGAGTTATCGCGAACGAAGAGGTTGCTAGACTTTCGCGTGCCCATAAGGACTTTCCTACACCATATAAAAACAATTACCAACTACTGCCGTACACACGACATCCCCTTTTCATTACCCACACTATTAGGAGATCAGCACCCTTTCCTCATCAATCTAATTTTCATTTTTCTCCGAAAAACCAACTTGCTTCAATAGTTATAAACTGACTGTCATAACATCAATTTCATTCATTCTACTCACGGCACGAAATGGCCTGAGCAGGCCGAAGTGCCCAACCCAATAAAACGGAAACGGAATCTTTGGCCTAGCATTCGCATTGTAGATGAACAGTATATCGGACCTTTGGTTGAGGGTACACTTACGCAGGGGTGTCGATTTGTGAAAAACATTGGGGGGGGGGCCGAAGTGTCAACGTACTAGACCCCCCCCCCCGCCCCCAAACAAAAACTCATCGGATTTCGCCCACTATATTTTCAGACCTCAATAATTCTGATTTTGTATTTCACAATGTGTGTTTATGTTTATTCAGCATCCTCGCCAACGGGAAAAATCGTCCAGTAACAGATGAAGTAACATAAGCAAAAGAGCAGTACACTTTTGCTCGCAGCAACAAGAGCAGCTGCGTCTCAATCAAATGCAATGGCTGTGACGAATTGGGAAATATTAATGCATGTCAACATAAAAACTTTGAGTTATAGCATGCGACTACAGAGTCATACAATGGACTCGGGTCCATCGTAATCGTCAACGTCATCGTTATCGCCAACGTTACCGTCACCCTCCCCTCACCCTGCACACCAACAAACACACACCGGCTTAAGTAAAATATGTCCGCGCCCATATGCAGGCTAAAACACACCGGCCTTGATGTAGCATCGGAGCACAGCAGGCCTGAACTGTGATGACGATGGGTGAAGGTATTTCCTTGGTGCCTAACATTAGGGAGGGGCGAAGCCAAAGTTTTGGTGGGGCGAATTCGGGGTCGGGGAGGGGGCACAGCCTCCACAAAAGCATAGAAATCGAAGACAATGTCCTCTGATCAAACATGTGCATTGATGTAGTCATCGTGATCGCCGAGTCTAGTCAGACACCACTCACGACACCAAGCAAACTAAAATTAACAACGGATCATAGACATCAATCAGCGCAATCGTCCAACTACTTTTTTTAAACAACAATCTAAAAACTCCACCCGTACCCAACGGTGCAGCCAAGAGCAAGAGTAGGACACACCGGGTACATGCCTCTCCGGTCACGGCCAAGGAGTCCGAAAAGGACAGCCCAGGAGATTCCCAGAAGTGCCATCCGACGGCTTTGAAATGGATATGTCGGCTGGAATGGTTCCTTTGCTAGAGTCGGAAATAAAAAGTACAAAACTTCGGAAAGTGGGAATAATGGCAGAAATCAAAGCAGTTTTCAATGGAATGGTCCCACAACAGATATGTCGCAATAAGGGCATTTTTAATGCAGCCCTGTTAGTACTTGTAATCCTTTCCCTCCAAAAGGTTAAGTGCGGAGTTTTCTATACCTTTGGTGGTGCTTGGACCCCACCATATTTGTCTTCTTGACCTCATTCACCAATTTGATTTATAATTCCCCTTGAAATTGACTTGGGACGGATCAAGGAGGATAATGTTCCAAAATCTTCAAAATGCCGAGATTCGCAGTGGTTCCAGCATAGCAACACCAAATCCAGATCACACTGTTCTTTCATCAAATCAAATAACTCTGCTTTCCCAAAATTGTAATCAAGGCCAAGGTTACTAAACGGAGGTCAGGTCAAATTCTTTCTTCTTATCGCAGTAAGGGGAAACTTTTTGTGCAGAACATGCTGAAAGAATGATATAGACATTCGGCTTTCAAATATGTGACAAGGTCAATGGTGTTAGGTCAGGTAAAGTATTATGCATATTTTACACTGCCGTCTTGTGTGTGGAGTTTGGATTTTTGTGCGCGTCAGCTGCCTTAGCGACATTGCGCCCGCAATGTCGGCTTATGCCGAATGGTTCTACTCCTTGTGAATTAAAATTTTAATTCAGTTTTAGAGCCACCGAAGTAGTCCATCATGACACTGTGTGAACAATGATCCGAGATGACCCGACTTCGTGTGACCGGACCTTATAATATAAAGCAAATATAAAGCATATGAAGGGCAAATATAAAGGTGCAAAATGTCGGACAGTAGGAACACATGACAGACGTAAGGGGTCTTCATATAGGTGCGAGGGATACGAATAAGGCCATAAGAATGCCGCACCCCAAGGCATTTCTGGCCACGCTGCTGTTAGTACCTGTAATCATTACCCTAGTAGAAGTAAAGTCAGCCTCGCTGCTGACAGAATTTGCTTTTCTGATGGCATCAATATTCATCGCTCGAAATGTACAACAAGAGCAGCTGCGTCTCAATCAGATGCAATTGGGAAATATTAATGCATGGGTGACATTGGTACCTATTAATGGTAAGGTGAACGGTAGAATGCGGAGAAAGTTACAACTAATGCACACAAAACTGCTCGGAAAGATGATGGAAAGCCGTAATGGATTTATACTTTGCAATCCTCGGTGATGAGAGGACAACTTCTGAGTGATGGAATACGGAGAGCATATTTTTCTTCAAACCTTGGCATCAGAATATCACTTTGAAGTTTCAGGTGAATCTTGAGCACTTTACCACCGGGAAATTCGTTGTCGAACAACACCATCGGACGTCCATGTTGAAAACGCATGGAGGAAACAACATTGAGGATAATTTTGCGAAGAGGATAATGCTATGGATGGCAAAAATCCAGGAAACCCCGTTTTTCGACCCTGACGTCCACTGTGGTGGGCCAGGGTCGCAGAGCAAACAGTCCACCGTGGCGGACTGGGGCTGTGGAGCACACCTTCTACTATGGCGGACCAGAGCCGCGAAACACACCGTCCACTCTGGCGGACCGGTGCCCCGGAGCACACGGTCCACCTTAACGGACCGGAGCCGCCGAACACACCGTCCACTGTGGCGGGCCAGGGCCGCGGAGTACATCATCAACCGTGGCAGACCCGGGTCGCAGAGTATACCGTCCACTGTGGTGGACCGGTGCCGTGGGGCACACCTGCTATGACGGACTAGGCCGCGAAGCATAGCGTCCACTGCGGCTGAGCAGGGCCGCGGAGTACACCATCCACTGTGGTGGATCAGGGTCGCGGAGCAAACCGTCCACTGTGACGGATCAGGGCCGTGGAGTTCACTGTCCATTGTAACGGACCGGGGCCGCGGAGCACACCGTCCACTGTGGCGGATCAGAGCCGTGGAGTACACCGTCCACTGTGGCGGATCGGGGCTGCGGAGCACACCGTCCACTGTGGCGGGCCGGGGCCGCAGAGTACACCGTCCATTGCGGCGGATCATAGCCATTAACAGGTTAACACGCGCCCTGGAGGGCCTCTGAGAATTACGCGCACTGGAGGGGGGGCGGATTCCGCCCCCCCCCCCCATAAGATCTCGGCTCCTAGTAAAGCTGGAGGAACAAAATTTGCAGGGTGGATGGGCACGGTAGTAAACTCTATTGTGTGCAATTTTCGTGACCTTAGGTCAATATCTTCAAGGTCAAATGAGGTCAGATTGGAAACATTTCCGGTTTTGCGTGGCTTGGCTTGTCATCGTTATGGATCGCTGTGATTGTGTTTAAATGCTCAAAAATTGGCATCAATGATGTTTTGGACATTACTAATGATGCAATGCAGATGCTAGACCCAACATTTGACCTCAGTTCACCTATATAGCACCACTTTATCAGGTCAGTTACCTGTTCCAGTTACCGGAACCGGCCGCCAGCCCGACTGCTCCGTCGGGCAGCTCGGAGCAATCGGCTTCATGAAGAAGGGAGTGAAGTACATGAATAAAGTATGGAAACGCAAAGACAAACAGTACAAATGACAACCAGTAGTGCATTTATGGCAACATTCCAGTTGATCAAGTTTGGTTCCATTAACCTGTCATGAACTTGACCTGACTTGACCTTGGTGACCTAACATGACCTTGAAACTATACAGCATATCAATATGCATCAAACAAGTCGCTAGTGTTGCCTAGAACACTTCCCTTTTGTCAGTATACTGGAAGCGCATCAGCGCCGATTTTTGTGGTCTGGCGCTATAACATTTTTTTACTTTAGCGGCCCCTAACTTGAAAAATTTTCGGCCGATTTCCATTTTTCTTGCTTTAACACGCGCCCTGGAGGGCCTCTGAGAATTACGCGCACTGGAGGGGGGCGGATTCCGCCCCCCTAAGATCTCGGCTCCTAGTAAAGCTGGAGGAACGAAATTCGCAGGGTGGATGGGCACGGTAGTGAACTCTATTGTGTGCAATTTTCGTGACCTTAGGTCAATATCTTCAAGGTCAAATGAGGTCAGATTGGCAAAATTTTCCGGTTTTGCGTGGCTTGGCTTGTCATCGTTATGGATCGCTGTGATTGTGTTTAAATGCTCAAAAATGGGCATCAATGATGTTTTGGACATTACTAATGATGCAATGCAGATGATAGACCCAACATTTGACCTCAGGTCACCTACATAGCACCACTTTATCAGGTCAGTTACCTGTTCCAGTTACCGGAACCGGCCGCCCGCCCGACTGCTCCGTCGGGCAGCTCGGAGCAATCGGCTTCGTGAAGAAGGGAGTGAAGTACATGAATAAAGTATGGAAACGCAATGATAAACAGTACAAATGACAACCAGTAGTGCATTTATGGCAACATTCCAGTTGATCAAGTTTGGTTCCATTAACCTGTCATGAACTTGACCTGACTTGACCTTAGTGACCTAACATGACCTTGAAACTATACAGCATATCAATATGCATCAAACAAGTCCCTAGTGTTGCCTAGAACACTTCCCTTTAGTCAGTATACTGGGAGCGCATCTGCGCCGATTTTTGTGGTCTGGCGCTATAACATTTTTTGATTTTAGCGGCCCCTAACTTGAAAAATTTTCGGGCGATTTCCATTCCGAAAATCGCGTATATCGACGGGTAAAATCTGCAGTTATTTGCGAAAAACCGGAGGGGTGGGCGGATTTCGCCCCCCGCCTCCAGTGCGCGTGTTAAACGACGTGCTGTTCATTTCTAAGCAGGTACACCGAAAATCGCGTATATCGACCGGTGAAATCTGCAGTTATTTGCGAAAAATCGGAGGGGTGGGCGGATTTCGCCCCCCCCCCCTCCAGTGCGCGTGTTAAATTATGTCATGCCATGGCAGTGACGTACCTAGGATTTGCGAGAGGGGGGCAAACTGACTTGGAAGGTGCCCAACTATCCTCATTTAAAAAGTCCCCGTATATCCAATTTTTTTTAAAAAGAGGGTTCTTTATATTTTTGTTATATAATAATTAGTGACCAAATTAACTGTCCTGTGGAGCTGGCCAAATCAACCACCATTATTTCTGAATGACCGGATTTCAACCCTAACTCCTCCCATCCTGTTTGAAGGTTTTTCTTTTGGAATCCCTTGAAAAGTCACCTCACACTGCTGAAATTGCACCTGAACAAATCACTCAAAAATGTAAAATTTGGCAATATCAGGCATTCCAATTAATAACGCCCGGTCGCCAAAATGCCAACGTTCGTGCACGTGCACACCCGCCTTGCGCAGTCGGCGCATTCGCCACTCTACGTGCGGTTCTCCGGTTTCTGCTAGGCCTCCACGTTTTGCTAATTACTATTACATGATAGTCTTGTGCCACATTTGACATGTGGAATGCCTGGTATGGCGGCTCGCTGGAACAAAACAAAATATAAAAGTTCAATTCGATGTATTAGTTCTATTCTTCCCACATTTTCTCGCGATTAAGAAATCCGTAGACACACTGAGTTTTGATGCACCTCATCTCTTTGGTTAAACAAGCTCCCAGATTGGCTACCGAGCCGTGACCCTGGCTAGGTGTTCGTTTTTTACCCGTTGCGTTTTTCTTCTTCTATGGATGTGTTTTAGGGCTGCAGCCAATTTTTGTTAACGGCCCGGCACATGTTTGAGACCCGGATCTTTTTTGACAGCTTTGTTGCCTTTTTATACACCGATTATATTTGTGTGGTATCGGCGCGTTTTCAAAGACACCGATGTGTTTATTTAGTGTCCGGCCTATTTGTTACTTGTTTACGATCAATTCCCTTTTTGAGGGCCCAGCCTGTTTTTGAGGCCCCGTGCGGTCTGATGGTCCTGGTGTGCCTCTAGGGCCTCCGTTACGCTTTTTATTTAGCGCTCCCGGTGTGTTTATTTCGAGCTGCAGCGCATATTTTAAGGCCCTGTCGCTTTTTCGCGAAACTCGGTACGCTTTTGATTACCGACACTAAATTTTGGGATTACCGACGGAATTCTTGGGCCCCGAACGCGATATTTGGGGGCCCCGTGGTCAATTGTTGGGATCCCTAGCTCGAGCTTTAGTGGCTAGGACACTTTTTTTGTGGCCAAATACGCTTTGTGGGTTTTGGAGCGGTTATTGGGACCCCAGAGTGATTTTCCATGTCGTGACTGCTTTTCGTTGCCCCGGCCTCATTTGTTGGGTCATCACAGTGAGACTTTTGAAGCCCCGGTGCGACCTGTCATGCCCCTTGAGTGATTTTCAGGGATCCGGGCGATAATTCTTGGTACCCCTAGGCCCAGCGTGACTTTCCGGGGCCCCGGCCCGACCGTTTGTGGCCTCCGTCCTGATTTTCTTGAACCCCAGCATGACTCTTTCGAGCAGGGCTAAAAAATAGCACCGTCCTGGCGATAGCGTCGGCGACCAGGTGCAGACTCACCAGGCCGCAGTGGCGACCAAAACCAGAATTTTGCTTTGATATGTCCGTCAACATTTGAACCATAAATGATAGAATTAGTCGATGTATCAGATATTTTCACTTAGCAGCAATTCTGTTTTTCCAGATAAAAAGTATACTAGGAGCGTAAAGCTAGTGCTACCAAATATCCCGTCCCTCTGACCTACCATATTTATACTAGAACCTCCCGTCGGCACAGGACGGCGCTTTTCTGACAACCACAATGCTAAACCAATGGCATACCATGGTCGCCAAAAGCGCCGACGGAACGCCGACCCGCCGACCAATGTGGTCGTCGCCTAGGAATCTAGTTGTAAATGAGGAATTGGAAATCAGGCAACTCTTGGTGGCTTGTTCAGTCGTTCGTTCGAAAATTGGTTGTTTACGTTACTTGTACCTAACCGTGATGGTGAATTAATGTCGCGTTTTCGTGAATTGATTGCTTAACTGCCTTGATTCATATTGACATTGCCGAGGTAGGTACCTAGTTAGATATCCAGGCGTGGACTCCATTCAACCATGCAAGATACTTACAGGGAGCCAGTTTGCTCCTGGAGGTCAGAGGTCAAATTGGATCAGGATAATACAGAAAGGTATGTTGATGCTCCTATCTACTTAGGTACCTGGGTAGGAACCTACTTAGGTACCAAGGTACCTTCCTAGGTACAAGGATATGATCATGGGTAGCAGTGTCCAGAGTGTAAGTATTAGTAAGCTTGTTTTTTTACTTTGGATATGGCATTTTAAGACAAATATATTATTAGAACATGTTTCATAATGGAATTAAGATGATGTTGCATGTTGCCTACCTAACCATTTACCTATTACCAGCACAAGTGCATGCATACTTTTCAGTTGGTAACGAAGATATATCAACATATTGATATGTAGTTGGGGCAATATATAATGAAGAAGAATGTAATATGTCAAATAAATACTTATCTAACATAACCGCTGCCACCAGGTGATTGTATGCTTCATCCCATGTGTTATGTCAAGCCTTTCATTCTAACCTAGTCTGCTTCTTTCTTGAAAGAAATATATCAGAGTCGAACACTATCTTCAGAAAAAGGGAAAATACAACATTTTCTGCAAAAAAACAACAAAGCAAAACATAATTTCATTCCATTTTGAGCAGGAATGAATGGTTCCATTGTCTTAATCATGTTCAGAAATATGATCTCACAATATTGGGTATAATTGCACTTTAAGATATGCATGATGCAAGTTTTGCACACATTTTACCTCCATGAAGCAAACAATAGGGCAAGGACTGGTTAGGCTAAGCATTTCTTTTCAGTTAAAAACACCCCTTTTTAACCTTTTTCAACAAAAAAGTAGTTCTTCAAAAACAGATTGAGCTAGTGTAGGCTATGTTAGGTTTTTTTTAATTTGAAAATGTTTGAGAAAAATTGAAAATTCTATTTTTGCAAGGAATGTATTTTCTTACATGGAAGGTTAGGCTAGGCTAGGTTAGGTTATGCTATGTAGCATTTTTTTCTTTTGCACATTATTTTATGCTATATTACCCAACTCCAAGCCAATTTGTTGGTGTAATTTTCCTACTAACTGAAAGGTATGCATATGCACAGGAAATGAGTGGTCACATCATGTTGACCACATTCATAGAGATTACATTGGAAAAAGAAACTCCAAGAATTCAAAAATTACCTTAAGGTGCAGATTTACCTAATATTGTCCTGAAGTGTCAAGTCATTCTGAAAGTTAAAAAACATCTAGTGTAAAATTTTGGGTATTATTGTGCTCTTAGGTATTCACAGGACAAGTTTTACAAACATTTGACTGCCATGAAGCAAAGAATGTTGTTAGGTTTGGTTACATGAGGTTAGTTTAGGTGTTTTTATTGATAACATTTTTTTTTAAATGTTGATTTTTCCTTCAAAAGCAGGTTAGGTTGGGTTAGGTTAGGTTTTTCAGTTGATGAATCTTGAGAAATAAGTATGAAATCTTTCTGTTTTTTAATATTTCTTTTCTCATGGTAGCTTGGTTAGGTTATGCTATTTCTTTTGCTTTTGAACATTATTTGTATGCTATATTACCCAATTGAAGGCCATCTTTTTAGTGTTCTTCTACCTGCCAACTGAAAAGTAGGCATTTGCAGAGGAAATGAGCGGTCACATCATGTTAATCATGTTCACAAACCGTTGGAAAAAGAAGGTCCAATAATTCAAAAATTACCTCAAATCATAAATTTACCACCTTTTGTGGGGACAAAATTAACTTGTACTTTTGTATTTCATTAAATTAGAAATCCTAACATAAGGTATCCTATGATAATACCTTTGCTTTACAGAGGAAGAGCATGTGATTACTGATTAGCATGTCTTGCATAAAGTCTAAACTACAAATTACTGAAGCTCCTAAGATGGCAAGTGGAGAAGGTTTAGATACAGGTACCTATATGGAAGAGCATTGGAATGTAGAGCTGGTGCTGATTTGGTCTGCTTACTTTGCTCTTCTTTGCCATCCACCTTGCCATGCCAGAACTTGCTGTGCCATTTCCAATTATTTTGAAAAAGAAAAAAACAGCAACTCTAATATGCACACAGATTACAGCACAATGATGGTACTTTTCTTTGTATAGGTATCATCCAGATACTTTGAATATGATACATCTAGGATAGATGGTATTTTTCCACTCTGGCCAGGATATGGGTCTTCAGCATCCAAATCCAGCGTGAAAAGAATACATGCATATTATGCTGGATTTCAAATAAAGTAATTCCACCATAATTTTGGTGCACTGTACAATCATTCCAGGACATGCACAGATGTGTAAAGTTTGGCTTGAAAAATATGCTTTGTTCAGGCATATTTTTTTTCCTAAGTTACTTATCCAGATATCTTGAATAGTATATATCTAGAATAGATGGTATTTTTCCACTCTGGCCAGGATATGGCTAGGATATGGGACTCCAGCATCCCAATCCAGTGTGAAAAGAATACATACATGTTATACTGGACTTCAAACTGAAATAATTGTGCCAGAATTCTGGTGCACTGTATATTCATGGCGCAAGTACAAATGTGTTGGATTATGCTTGAAAGAAATGCTTGGTCAAGCATAATTTTTGCCAAGTATCCCTGGATATGTACCATTATTTCATTATTTTCTGGAACTATGCTAGATATGTCTAGAGTAATATGTATTCTCAAGTTGCTTCAACATGGGCAACAACTTAAAACCAGTAAAGTTTGGTTAAATACATTTCCCTTCAATAAAGCTGTCATGAGCTGTAGCATATCTGTACATGTGATGTAAGTTTGTGCTGTGTGTCAACATTCTGATGGAATCCTTCAGTTTCAAAGCAAGGATGGTTGGACATGGTTGAATTTGTTATTTAATGTTGCATTTCGAGAGCAAAATGTTTAACATTCCATTCCAAAATTGTAATTTTGTCCTTCTGAACCATTAAGCCCTTTCGGTATGTTCCAGTTAGTTTGGGCATGTCAGTCAAACAGGAAGAAGTTTGCAGTCATTTGGAAGCATCTAAAATCTTTTGGTGAAAAGGTCCCATATATTATAATCCCATATATTCCAGATAATTCCTCATGGAGGATAATTTTCTGGATGACAAACATCCTGTACAGGAACATTCTTTGAACCCTGGTTGGACAGAGTACATGTCAGCAGTCAACATGCTGGATTTGTGCTTCGCAATCCTGGATGTGGAGAGGAAATTTATGGGTGTAATTGAATATGGATAGGATATTTTTATTCCAGCTTATGGCATCAGCATCTCGGCTTGTACTTTCCAGTACATCTTGAGCACATCACAGAGCAGTTCATTGTCAAGAACCATTATTGACCTGCAAGTGAAAAAATGAAGAAGATTTCCTCAAGAGGATGATGCCCTGGATGCACCAGATCCAGGATTAGCCAATTTGTCCAACCCCGGTAGTCACTGATCTGGTTGTATATGTACCCCCACCTTTTCTGATTACTATCGATCGCATATTCTTCTATGCTCAACTGAGTGGGGTGATGCCAGGGTGCAAGACTTTGCTTGTGGGTGCAGTATATTGATATATTATGGCCAGCCAAACATTTTATTCAAATTAGCATTATTCGCGTTGATCTCAGTTAACCCCACTATCACCTATTATTATATTCCCTGCATGCATTGCGCTTTGTGTGAACCTGTGAACCAATTTCTCTTTTATCAAGGTAAGCGGGCTATCGGCCTTTACGTCGGTCCTGGCTCCGCACTGCAAGAGCCGAACTAAGAGCATGGATTCGCATGGCTGCTTCAAGGACAGCAACAAGAAGTTGTCGTACAAGATGGACTGCGTCTCGCCTGCATATTAGCGGGTTGATTTCCAACACCGTGCCATCAGAGTCCGTCCGCGCCGCTTACCACGTCCTGAAGAAACTGCCGTGCTCTGCAGTGCGAGTCTCGGCACTGG